>JADRCH010000244.1:1438488-1459422 GCA_019843965.1 Rhynchomys soricoides
CCATCTACCCATCCACCCATCCATCCACCCACCCATCCACCCATCCATCCACCCAGTTATACATCCATCTATCCCTCCAGCCATCTATCATCCATCTATCTAGCATTCATCCATCTACCCAATCCCCCATGCATTCATCTATCCATCCATCCATATATACATTTACCCATAACCATCATTCATTATCCACCCAACCACCCAGCCACCCACCCACCCACCCACCCACCCACCCAGCTATCTATCCCAACCATCCATCTCCCATCCATCCACCCATCCATCCACCCATCCACCACCTATCTATCCACCCCTTCATCCATTTGTCTACCCATCACCCATCCGTCCATCCACCCACCTACCCATCCATCTATTCATCCATTCACCCATCCCCCATACATCCATCAACCATTTCTTATCCTTCATTCACCCTACCAATTTCTTCTCCCCTGCTTCCCTCATCCTTTCTCCTTTCCTTTCCTTTTCTTTTTCTAATACCTTGCTTCACATCTTTCACTTTTTCTCCCCAGATTTTTTTAAGGCAGTCACTGTCTTTGCCTCAGCTGTATCTTTGGTAGTTAGTCCCTCCTCATGTTAGGATCCCACTCTTGCCAAAACATAACTCAGATCTTATTTTCGCATAAAAGGCGTACATGGCAGTCATGTTTTTATTGCAATGAAATGCAGAGATGCAGAATATTATCAGTGGGCTTATTTTGCTTCATGGTATTGGAATTTCCAGACTGCCGTCCATTGTCCCTACTGTTTTGTATCTTCGAGGGGTGGGCTCTGCCCAGCAGGAGCCTGTGGCAACACAGAACCACCCATTTTTGGGCCCATAAACAAAGAGGAAGGAGAGCAGTCCCACATACTTTTGGATGACCTGACCCTAGAGGAATAAGTCCATCATGGAGCCACCTCTTAAAGAATTCTCATCACTTATTAACTGTGCGAAGATGGGAACTAAGCTTTTAACACACAAGTTTTTGGAAGTCAGTCAACATCAAATGATGGCAAAATATGAGGATTTCTCATCACCTCAAGCAAGGATGGAAACATGTGAATATGTGTAAATAGACTATATGTAAGGATGCATTGACTGAGAGACAAAGCTGTGGACACACACTGCCTCAAGAATAAACAGTTGGCAAATACCGTTAGTGAAGAGGTAACAATAATTTTATTTTTAACTGCAAAAAAGGATGAAAACAGTCATACTGGGGATTTCTAGGCAACAATGTGACACTGAGCTTACTTTAACATAACCATGCTTTGCATTTAGATTTACAAGAAGGAAGCTGGGGCTGTCTAACATCTTGCAAATCTGTTGTCTTGGTGATTTATCTTGGGTGCTCTTTTGTTTGTTGGTAGTTTTGAGTTTTTCCTAGGAGTTTTAATATAAGCCTCAAAACCAATTCTACTCTTCTGGAAAAAGTAAATACATAAAAGAAGAACAGCATGAACAAATGAAAACACAGTGCTAACTGCATGAAAACAGACAGCAAATGACAGTTTTTGTTCCCTCCTAAAACTGGCTTTTACAAGGATGGATTTACTTAACCATATTGAGTCTATATTGATTAGCTCATGGACAGCAAACATTCCCAGAATGACAGCCTTCTCTAAGCATGCTCTTATGTAGATCTGTGAGAAAAGGAGTGGTGCTTTTTTCATTATGTGTTAATTCTTACAATGCACTTATGCAACAAGGTATAGATAGATAGAAGTATGTTTTCTGGCCCATAAAAATAATGCCATTCCCTAGGGCTCTGTTTCCAACATCCTTGTAAACCATGGGACCTGTTGCTGATGTGAGATGTCTTTGATTATAGCCATTACAATCAGTGAGAATTCAGGTATGCACACTGAACTTGTGTATGAGCCCCAGAACTTGTAAATTTCTTAGGAGAGGGGCCAAGCTAAGTAAACATTTGTGTGGAGATGGTGGCTCTGGAAAGTGTGCATGCTTCTGACAGGCTGTGAGCAGCTGGCATGGCTGACATGTAGAGGCAAGGCAGCTGTGTAAGATAACATGTAGATTTATGGCTAGACTTAGGGATGACCAGTAGCTGTCCTGCAGCAGAGTATCACGAAGACCATCTAATTGAATTATGAATAATATTTCATAACAAGGCAAGGATTCTTTGCACAACTCAAAGCAGACCTGCTTGCACAGGTGATGTTCAGCATATCCCAGATGGCAACCAAAAATCACGTAGAAGGACCATGAGACTATTAGCTGTCTTTAGAATAGTCAAAAAACACAGTAAGTCATCAAACAAGGAAGTGTCCTCTATAACTTTGTGGATATGTGTAATTTTCAGGCTTAGAAGCATGGGATTGGGAGATATTACACTGGTCGTAATGGTTGATTGCAGTAGACACCCATAACTTTACCGTTCACTCTTAAGGAATATGTTCTGAGTAGTGTATCACACAAGTCTATTCTGGAAATTAGCCCTGACTGACATCATTCCCACAATCATTATTGGCTGGCGCCTTTCAAAGGAAGCCTATGAAAAACAGAGAAGGAAAATGCTTGCAAAAGAGAGAAACAGAGGCAGTTGTGGGGTGCTTTCTCTGACAAGTGCATGGATTTGGATAGTATCTTAAAGAGTGCCAGGGGCTTCTTTTTCTTACTTAGTAGAGATTCACAGTAAGGATAGAATTGATCAACACAATACAGTCCACAATGGACCATGGTCTCCACACGATTCTAGCCTAGCAGGAAACTCAGTTCTTGTAGGCAGTAGGAAGCCAGGCATGGCTGAATATGCCTTCAATCTTAGCACTCTAGGTAGGCAGATCTCTGTGAGTTCTGAGAGTTTTCCGTTGTTCATGCCACCAAGATTGAAATGGTTTTCTCTGGCAGAATTAGCAGCAATACGACTCTGGTGGTAGTGACTCCAGGAGAGGAAAGCATCTGGACTGGATGTCATTCACAGTGATTCCTACAGTCCCTGCCCTGAGACTGATAGACAAATGATGGAATCAAAATCAGATTAACACACATATGTGTGCACTCACACACACTCACATATCACCCACAGACACAGAGAGACACAAATACCATATACTATATACACTCACACTCACTCATACACAGACACACACACGATGTACAAATAGCACATACCACATACACATACTATACACATACACAAATACAGATATATACATACTGTATACACACTACACAGACCCCGTAGAAACACACAAACACCACACACACATATACACACCACACACAAGCACCCCTAAAAGCATACCACACAAATCTCTCTCTCTCTCTGTGTGTGTGTGTGTGTGTGTGTGTGTGTGTGTGTGTTGGTATCCATTAGATGCAGATGCAGTCCTCACAAACCGCATCATTTCTGTACCTGTAGGACAAGCCAGTAGCCCTTTTCTCCTTAACAAATGGGCCTCCCTCTGAGTACCATATACACCTGAGATTATCATATTGGCCATGAGTGACATGCATGAGGCCATCTTTAATGTGTTTGTCACCCTCAGCTGTGGTATGGAAGGCACTCTGAATTCACTCAGCTCAGCCTCGTAGGCTCGTTCACTCAGCTCAGCCTCGTTCACACCAAGGTCTTTAATGGATACATAGGAACATTAGATGGATGAATGACAAGCTGTGAAGCAGAATTACATATGAGAAGGGAAAAGCAAAGCCTCTGCCTCAGAAAGAGAGAGTGGCAGACAGAGATTTCTTGTTTCTGCTAATTCTGCTCCACAGGGCAGGTCTATAATAAAGCAGACAAAAGTACTGTCTAGAAAATGAAGATCAAGAGGGCCAGATACTTCCAGACTGAAGACAAGATTTGGTCAGGTCATGAGATCTTTAAAGTCTGCTTTTCCCTCAAACTTTTCAGATGTGGGACTAAATGCCTGCAAGGACAGTTATGGGCAGAAAGTCCTGGATGGGAAAAGCTGGAAAAGGAACAGCCCTGAGTGGTCCAATGGCTGTGAAGACCATCTTGTCCTCACTGTGTCCTCATCCTGGTCAAAAGGATGTGTGACTGTTTGTCATCATTGACAACCTGACTGGACACACCTCTGAGCATGTCTGTGAGGGTGTTTTCAGAGAGTTTTAGCTGGAGATAAAAGGTGAATATGCCTTGTATTGGCTAGAGCCCCGGGCTGAATAAAGAAAACCAAGTGAGCTGAAGGTTCTGCCTCCCTACTATGAAGATGTATTTAGACTTTCCTGTGACGACGGACTGTGCCCAAAGAAGCCCTTCCTCCTTTGAGATGTGTAGAGCAGGAATAGGGGATTTTGTCTATTCTTGAATTTCCTTGCTATCTTTTAGGCTGTAAAGAAATATCCAACACACGTTTCTCATTTCCCTTCTCTTTTTTGAGACAAAAGCCAAGGGTATCCTTGAATTTGAGACAATCCACCATGGCAGTTGTAGGTATGAACCACTGTGCCTGGCTCAACACATTTGACATGTATCAATTTTTGCTTTCTTTTGTAACATATTATAAACATAATATTTTGTTTTATATGAGCCCAAGGCATCATTCTAGCTGGCAGAATCAATGATATTTTCTCATTTTCTTAAAATCGAAGGTCTGGCATTCACCTGTTCCTACTGAGGATGGACTGGGTAAATATTGAAAAAATATCAAATTCTTTTTCTTAATTAGTAAAATTAGGAACATGTTCATTAGTTTTGTATGTGTGTGTTTGCCTACACACACACACACACACACACACACACACACACGGGGGGGGGGGGGAATTAGAGCTTTTGACCAACAGTATATGCAGATAGCTAGATGTACTCAGCTAAACCAAAGTGAGACTTTAAATTTCTCTATAAAATATGTACGTGGTTTTCTCAGTTTGCATTTACTTATAACATTGCTTGATTAATTTCGAAAACACTACTGAAAGATTTCTCATATGAAAGTCAGTCTTCCAACTCCAATTTAAGCGTGTTCAAGATATGACCTTACCATTGTGTTCTATTCAGAACTAGCCAGTAATTTGAGCCACTGCTCTAAGACATTATGTCACATAAGATAAACTTATATAAATGCAGCGGACATTCTCGAAGCATCAATTTACAGGGAAGGGCAGTGGATACCGCAGGCACAATTACAAGAGAAAGATATGTACATTTCCAGAATTATAGGGACAGCCACACTGAAAAGCAACCTGGCAATTAGGCTGCCTTTGAATAAATGGTTACTATGAGGGGGAGGGGCAGGCATACATAAGACAAATAGAAATGCATTTAACGCAAAGCTGGAGAACGGACCTGCGTAAATTGGCTCATTATGAAAATCGGTTCTCCCAGCTGTGGGGGCTGCACTGTTCCAAGGCCTTCCACCTGCCAGCCTAGACTCCACAGAGGTAACAGGTCAGTCCTAATCCAAGGCCAAAGGAACATCAATGATGGGCTTTGCAGCTGTCGATCAGGAAGGTAACAGAATTCTTCCTTCAGTCATCTCTTGTTAGTCCTGGAACTGTCTTTCATGCTGTAGAGAGAGACTTGTTTCTCTAAGGTAGTCTTAGGACATGCTCTGGATGTAGGCAGCGCCAACATATAGGTTCAATACAAAGCAGAAAATGAATGGATTACCAGCATGCATTGCTCTGTCTTCTAAACTGCAAATACAAGATGGCCAGCAGGCTCTTATATTCTATGCTTTCTCCTTTATGATGGACTGTATCCTCAAACAGCCCAATCATGTGAATCCTTCACATGAATGTGCTTTGACAGATGGCTTGAGGTAGTAGTGGGACAATTAATATAAAATGCTATCATCACTGTAAAACACCTTTAGGGACACAGCCTTTGATAGTGTCTAGGCACCTACTTGGGCAACCTGTGATCCAATTACATTTACTCATGAAATTAGCAGTTAAATCTCTGTTCCTGTGAACATGGTACCTATCTCTATCTCCATAAACAGCACTGAATTTCCAAATAAAGAAAGAGTGGGTAATAAATGACAGTTATTCCATATTCATAGGAAAAAACCTCAGAAACAATAACCAACAACCCTCAGTAATGCATTTGCCAGAAAAGTAAATTAAAATCTTCTTGAGTAACAATGACTTCATAAAATTTGCAGGCAAATGGATGGAACTTGAAAATATCATCCTGAGTGAGGTAACTCAGTCACAAGAGAACATACATGCTATGCACTCACTGATAAGTGGATATTAACCCAAAAGTTCGGAATACTCAAGATTCAGTTCACAGACTATATGAAGCCCCAGAAGAAGGAAGACCAAAGAGTGGATGCTTCAGTGCTTCTTAGAAGGAGGAACAAAATACTAACAGGAGGAAATATGGAGACAAAGTGTGGAGCAGAGACTGAAGGAAAGGCCATCCAGAGACTGCCCCATCTGGTGGTACATCCCATATTCAGTCACCAAACCCTATTGTGGATGCTGGGAAGTGATTGCTGACAGGAACCTGATATGGCTGTCTCCTGAGAGGGTCTGCCAGAGCCTGATGAAAATAGAGGCAGATGCTTGCAGCCAACCATTGGACTGAGCGCGGGGTCCTGGATGGAGGAGTTGGAGAAGGGACTGAAAGAGCTGAGGGGGTTTGCAGCCCCATGGAGGGAGCAACAGTGTCAACTGGCCAGACCCCCCGGAGCTCCTGGGGACTGGACCACCAACCAAAGAATACACGTGGAGGGACCCATGACTCTGGCCGCATATCCAACAAGGCCATCAGTGGAAGGAGAGATCCTTGAGCCTGAGTGTGTTCGATGCTCTAGTGTAGTGGAATGCCAGGGCAGGAAGACAGGAGTGGGTGGGTGGGTGTAGGAGCACCCTCATAGAGGTGGGGGGAGGGGGATGTGATAGGGGGTTTACGAAGGGGAGACCTGGAAAGGGGAAAACATTTGAAATGTAAATAAAGAAAATACCCAATAAAAGAAAAAAGAAAAAAAAGTCTTGAGTATAGTCACACAACCTTCATCAAATGTAGCACTGTGATAAAAATTAAATGAATACATCCTAGGTGATGCAAACGTATGCTATGGAAAGAAAGGAATTGAGTGTATTCAAGTTGTGCAAATTACAAACTCTGAGATATAGGACATTTGGGAGTTGCTATGACACTTGAGCGCAACAAGTCATTCTGGAATGCTTCAGACCTCAGACTATTGAGTTAGAGCTATTTAAACAGTAAGAGCCATGACATTATGCCAACCTCCAGTGAATCCAGAGTGTGGTTCCCTGTGGTCCCCATCATTTCAATCATCTCAGAGAAAGATAGTCAACTTGTTAAAGAAGATCAGAGGATGGCTACAGTACCAGTGTCTGCAGTGGACTTGAGGTCTATGCTTGTTTGTGTAACTAACTCTTAGCACTGTCGTCTGTTATTCTTTTGCCTTTATTATGCATCTTAGCTGTTTGACTTTCTTCAAGAGGCAAGAGGATGCCAGGCCTTGTCCCCAGGGACTCTGGATCTAGACCAGGCTCTCTGCATTGGGTGATGTTGATTGTCATTTCCCACTTATCTTAATTCCAGGACACAGAGATGCTGAGAAACCCTCTAACAAATTGGTATTGTTGTGAAGCAGCAGTTGAGTTTCCCATAAAGTCAGGATCAGTTACCCAGGGAAATGAGGACTCATTTATATGGTTGTTGATTTGGGGGATAGAGGCATCCAAGTTGGTCAGGTATCAGACTGAAGTTGGATTTACTGGTAGAAACATCTTTTCGTTTTAAACTAAAACATCCAGGCCAATAGAGCATATGGGAACAGAGTCATCTGCAGGTGCGTATTTAGGTCATATTTATTCTTCTGGAAAACCTTACCTCATACCTAGAAGACATTGTTCCTAGCCATTACTAAAATTGTGTTGAAAATATCAACTTCCAATCAAGCCAGCCGCCATAGAATTGTAGGAAATCCAGTAATGGCTGAGATTTCCTTCACCTGAAGCTGCACCCCAGGAGGATTCTGGGATGATTGTATGGAAAAAGGATTTTATAAATCCACAGGGGGACCATTTCTATATTTGGTGCTCCTGGTTGGTTTCTGCTGGTGGCAGAGTAGATACTCATGGCAGCCAGGTCATGGCTGTGGCACATGGAAATCTCTAATGCCCATCTCTGTCAAGATGGCTCTTTTATAATCGGCCACAGATGATTCAGTGAGTGAATGTGTCAGCAATATATCCTCACACTCTTTGCCCATTCATAGATGTCTATTCATATACTGATTGGTAAATTTCTTTGTTACTAATTTTAAAATCAACTCACCCCCCCCCCCCAAGTCACTGTGGTGGTTTGTAACAAGATATGATTGTATCTGACTATCTATTCCCTCAAGGAAAGTAAAAGCCAGATGTACAGCTCAAAGTTTTGCCTGGCAGGAGGATTCTTTTACACTGTCTTTGAAGAACATCCTAGGGAGAGGCTCTAGTGTTCAGCTGTTCTTTGTGGGACGGCTTCAGGTCATGTGAAGGATGCTATTTGTCTTCTTTCCAAATTCATGTGCTAATACTCTCTTAAAATGATTGTGTCAGGGGCTGAGTAGGTATTGCAATAGGCCACAGCACTGGCCATGTTAGCCTGAGGATCCAAGTGTGACCCTCAGAAACCACATTACAGAAAATGCCCAGTTAGGGTGTATGCATTCGTAATCTCACTGTCTCTGTTATAAGGTGGGAGGCAGAGATGGTGGAATCATCTAGAAGCTGCTAGGCCAGCTATTCTTGAAGCAGCAGCAGAAATTACAGAGACATCACCTAAACAAGGTAGAAGGCAAGAACTAGCCCCTGAAAGTTGTCCTCTGACCTCCATACATGTGCCATGGTGTGTGAGTATCTGTACTCTCACACACAAATACACACAATAAGTAGATAGATAGATAGATAGATAGATAGATAGGCAGGTAGATAGGGAGATGGATAGAGAGATGGATGGATGGGTGGATAGGTAAATAGGTAGGTAGATAATTGGATATAGATAGATAGGTAGATGGATGGATGGATGGATAGATAGATAGATAGGCAGGTAGATAGGGAGATGGATAGATAGATGGATAGATGGATGGATGGATAGGTAAATAGATAGGTAGATAATTGGATATAGATAGATAGATGGATGGATGGATGGATGGATAGATAGATAGATAGATAGCATTAGGCTATAAGACCTTGGGAGATATTTTAAATCATAAGGTGATAGAGGTCTTATAACTGGGATTGTTACCTTGATAAATGAACTGCCTGAAGCCCATAACTATCACCAGTGTGGTTGTCTGTGGCATGGCAACAGACAATGTCTTGTACCAACCACGTGACAAACATCAAATTATAGAAGGCAGGCATATTGACCCTCTGAGTCTCTGGAAGAAAACAAAGACTAAACAAGATTTTTCTCTCTGTATTAGTGTTCCATTCAAATAGGGATGATGTTTTCAAGTTGGAGGTTAAGAGGGAGAAGTTGAACTTCCCAGAAATCCTCCTAGCCCAGAAAGATAAAGAGCTGTAGTTTTGTAGATGGGATCTGTATGATATTGATTTTCACTGCTGTAATGCTGTGGAGTAACTTGTAAACAATACTCAGGATACCGCTTAACTGATTCCTTGCACTTTTACCCATTGTTGAGAGTTCCTGACATTCATCAAGGTGCACCTGTGGCTGGCAGTTACCAGGAGAAAACATTGTTTGGTACTGGTGATCTGACAGTACAGTAAGCTGGCGTTTGACTGTAGAACCTGGAGGAGTTTCGCTTTGCTAGGCATTATAGATGAGCAGACCTACCACTGGGCTTCGTCCCTGCCACCATTTGTGTGCATTTTCATGGGGAGCAAAGGTTTGGGGGTGACTGTGGAGGGGGGAAGGGGGACTTTTTGACACTGTAGGCAAGACATCATTTGGCTTTTGCCAGACCAGCTTGAGTACACGTAATTATTATAAATGCCATGGAGAGATAAAATTGGGCAAACAATAGAAAGATATGAGTAACAGATGGGAAACCTTTTCTTAAATACCTTAGAGCAGTGGTGTCAGCCTTCCCAATGCTGTGACCCTTTAAGACAGTTCCTCATGTTGTGGTGACCCCAACCATAAAGTTATTTAGTTGCTACTTCATAGTTAATTCTGCTACTGTTATAAATAGTAATGTAAATATCAGTGTTTCCCGATGGTCTTAGAGTTAGGGTTAGGGTTCTTTGGCCCCCAAAGGGGTCACAGCCTACAGGTTGAGAACCTCTAGCGTGCGCGTGTACACACACACACACATACACACACACACACACACACACACACTACTCATGTTAACATGTTATACATAAGAGATTTGTATTTTTGTTGCTGTTGTTACAAGGAAATCAGGTAGCAAAATTTCCATGGCTCTCTTCAATCTTAAAAAACAAAACAAAACAAACAAAAGACAAAAACACACTCTCCTGTCCATCTTCATTTGCTTCTCCACAACAAACACTTCCAGCCCTGGATCATGAGGGTTACCAGGATTGATCTTCTGAGTCAGAAATCAGCAGGCATTAGCCAGCTGACTCTGAGTACACACTGCAACGCTCTGGAGATCTTTGAGCTTGAATGGCAAGCTCCTACTCTGAAGAGGCTACAGTATTCAGTAATTGTTTAGTGTCTGCCTAAAACGATATAATGGATTCCCAACAGGCATTTTGTTCTTTTACTTTATCAGCCAGCCTGGCCTTGTTTGCTCTTGCTGACTTCACACACTGGGCTGGCAGCATCTGCATGGGTAGCTTATCGATATATAGGCAATGTCAGAAGAAAATCAGACAGCACTGATTTCACACAAAACACGAGAGAAGCATGGGTGTGATCCAAGCCCACAATGGCACCTTCTCACAAGAAAGCTAAGGCAACGCTCAGCCTGGGCTCAGGAAAGAAAAGCCCACCTCATTCCTTGTCAAATGAAGGTGAACCATTTGCACTCTGGGTCTCAGCTGTGGCAGAGTCCTGGAGGCAGGCATGGCTGCCATGATGGTATCTAGGAAGTCAGCTCAGTGTTTAGCAAGTTGACAAAAGTTAAGTATGAATATGAGTGATATGCATACAGCCTTTGGATCTCTAGACTTGGGAACTCTCTACTTGCCAGCAGGCTCCTTTTCAGAGGCTTCTAGATGCTCGTAGGAAGTAGGAGGTGAGATAGGAGATCACAGGAAGTGTTTCTGTTGCTGGCCCAGAGAAGAATCTGGCATGTCTGTGGGAAGGCTGGAAACCCTGGCCCTTCCTGAATGTGCCTCTCATAAAGGACAGAGCCTCAGTCATAGAGGGGCTAGGGCAGCAGATGCCCTCAAACCCAGAACATCATTAGTAGACCAAAGATAAAATCACCTTCAATCTTTGGAAGCACCCGCTATCACTACAGCATTTGTGATCCATTATCTACAAAGCCATCAACTTTCTACTGTGGGAATGAGGAAAATTACTCTAATACATGGCACAAGGCAGAGTCTTGTTATCATGCCCAGGAAGGGGAAACATTCAGAACAAGCTGCCTACAATACCCAGGGTAGGGTTTATTAATGATGAATACTTTACTGAGACAAGTGAATACAAACCATTCTGCAAATATGGACGTTAAAATAACTATCATTAGTGTACTCGTGGATGTGGGGTGTGGGCAGAAGTAGCTGGCATGCATGAGGAATGTTGACAGAGAACAATGAACTGTAAGGACCAAATAGCTTGAAATATCTGTAACAACAAGGAAGATGAAGAGTTAGAGATTTGTTTATTGATTGGCAGATGACATTGTATTTTTTTTAAAAAAATAAACATATGGAAAGCTAGGTCAAATGAAATCACCTAATAATGCAAAAATAACCACAGGCTGTTAAACAAGCCATATAATCTGACAAGCATATCCTCAGAGAGAAGAGATTTAGTGTGGAAAAAGCAAGAGAGAGAGAAATAGAGAGTCATGAAGTGTGGGTTCCCCTAGAGAGCTGTGCACTGTGAAGGCTTGACTCAGAAGAAATTCCTGATGACAACCTTGACCTTGTCACAGTCCCATTGCTGAGCAAATATACAGAACAAAGGGCAAGTTAGAGCAGACAAAACCTCTTTCAGCTTACAATTCCATGTTATTGTCCATCATTACAGGTTAATCAAGGTGTTATGACTCGAAGCAGCGAGTCACATCACAGCCAGGAGCAGATAGAGAATGAATGTATGCTTGCTGCTAAGCTAGCTTTTGCTGGTTTTATGTACTCCAGGGCCCCAAGCCAGTGAATGATGCTACCTACTTCTGGGGTGGATCTTCCTATCAATAAAGGCAATTAAGGCACAAAATTGACATACCAATATTATCCTTACCCGAAAAACTTGTGGGCCATCGTGGAAGGGGGTTAGACAGAATATTGTAGTATCCAGAGGTCAGGGAGGGCTGAAGTGAAACAGTGTCTTCTGGACATGACAGGACATGACATAGAATGACATGGCAGTTGTCTTAGTCAGGGTTTCTATTCCTACACAAACTTCATGACCAAGAAGCAAGTTGGGGAGGAAAGGGTTTATTCAGTTTACATTTCCACACTGCTTTTCATCACCAGAGGAAGTCAGGACTGGAACTCAAGCAGGTCAAGGAGCAGGAGCTGATGCAGAGGCCATGGAGGGATGTTCCTTACTGGCTTGCTTGCTTCTCCTGGCTTGCTCAGCTGGCTTTCTTATAGAGCTCAAGACTACCAGCCCACCGATGGTACCACTCACAAGGGGCCCTCCCCCCTTGATCACTAATTGAGAAAATGCCTTACAACTGGATCTCACGGAGGCATTTTCTCAACTGAAACTCCTTCCTCTGTGATAACTCCAGCTTGTGTCAAGTTGACACAAAACCAGTCAGTACAGCAGTGGTAGATGCCTGCACAAGATCTAAACAAGATTAAGCCAGCCAGTATTCTAGCATGGAGAAAGAGGGACGCAGAAGTCCTTAACTAAACAGGTTCTGATAGTTGAAAGCTTCTGGTGGGTTGAGAGTCAGTTTTCTTTAAGGGTGTGACCCCTAGTAGATCAAGCATTCTCCAGTCAATGCCCCCACCCACTGAGTAAATGGGCAGCATAAATATTTTTCTTTTCGACTTATCTTACAAAAGCTAATTTCTGGGGTCACAGAAGTGGCAGAAGTGAGCTGAGCACTGACGGAGGCCACTGCCAGTAAAGGAAATTAAAATAGAGACACAAAGTTTTCTACAGGATATGAGCTCTCTGTGTAAATAGCAGATGACATCCTTGTTGGGGACACCTGAGTCACCATGCTCACTAGCAATAAGATGTTTCTGAACTCAGATATCTGTGTTTGTCTTCACTTCCAGATACTTATATCACCAGATCTTGCTGGGGTAAATGTCTATGTTTCAGGGTCCACCCATCTGAAGCCCTCTTTGGAAGCAAATCATATTCATTTTTGAGAATCATAAAATGTAAGTTATTCTTTGTATATTCTTCATAAATGGCCTTGCCATTAAGGATTAATCTTTTTTAATCCCTTTAAGCTCTAAATTCCATTTTCTTTGAGGGGAGTTTAGAAACTGTCTCACTCATTCCTTGCATACTCTATATTCCACTTTCAGAAGAATAAAAGATGAAATCAGAAAGTGTACTTCTCAGCAAATGGCTGTGATTCAGAATATTCAAATCGTTTTTCTTCAGGTTTTGAAATCTGTCCAAAAAGAATTCTAAGAGTTCTAATGACTTCTTATTGGAATGCATAAAGACACCTCAGAGATGTCCTGAATTCCCTTGATGTGGTGATGTAACACCAACATGGCTACTGTGTGGAAGGCTCTCGTAGGTTCTTCGCGCCATTCACTGTCATTGGAATAATAAGGAAGGACGTCTATTGTTTGCTTATTTCTTACCAAATGTTGTTTCCAGGCAACTCCGATGCTGTCACTTAACACTTCCCATAATCTAGGAAAGGTTGGAGATGGAGGGACTTCAGGAAGGCCAGGGGATGGAGAAATATAAATGTATTAAGTAACTTGTTTGATGTGCTATTTAGAATCAGGTCACCATGGCAAAAGCTACAGCCATCTTCAGAAAGGAACCTTATTGAGAAATTGTATCCACAGGATTGTCTTGAAGGCAAATCTGCAGAGCAGTTTCTTGATTGATGATTGATGAGGATGGGCCCACCTCACTGTGAGTAGCACAACCCGCTAGGTTCTGTAAGAAAGCAAGCTGAGCAAGCCATAGGAGCAAGCTAGTAAGCGGCACCCCTCCATGGCCTCTACATCATCAGCTTCTGCCTCGGGTTCCAGTCTTTAATTTCTGCCCTGAATTCCCTTGGTGAAAGATTGTGAACTAAGTTATCAGATGAAATAAATCTTTTCCTCCATAAATTGCTTAGGATCATGATTTTTCATAACAACACAAACTCTGAGACACTTGATAGTTAGAGAATCACTATTGGATCTACAGGCTTTACAAACCTGTGTGAAGTTCATTCAGTTCTAGACATGCCCTTCTGTGACATTTTTGAGAACGATCACTCATAACTTCTGTTATGGCAACAATAAAAGCAAAAAGTATTTCTACCTAAAGACTCTTTGCTTGCCATGAGTGCTACTGTTCTGAACTTTCCAATTATTCTGTGGTTCAGGGTTATGTAGCTGACAGTGAACTTGTCTGTGGATATTCATGGTCTTCGATCAGGGGGAGAAAAGGAAAATGAGAAGATTGTAGATTCAAAAAGGGAGAGATTGATGCAATTGCAAGGACTTTATGCCTTTCTGTTCACAACTTTTAAATCATTCATCCCCTTTCCTCACCAAGCTGTGCACTTTCTACATTTTCCTACATTTTCTTGCCCTATAATCTGCTCTCTTTAACTGTTAACCTGGCTAAAGATAGTGAGCATTAGTGGTTCCACAGCCTGAACACTATTCTGCCACCAAATAAATTAGCAAATTGCTTTTTAATTTAGCCTTACTCATGTTTTGGGGATATGAGAAGAATATATGGATGTCCTGTGGTCTGATTCCTAATGGAATTCTTGTTTACATCCTAATCCTCATGAGTTTGATTTGAAACTCTGTCAGCATTGAGCCATTTGAATTTCTGTCAGCATTGTGGTCCATTGGAAGCTTGCATGAAACTTTCTGGTAATATGAAAGTTAGGTCTCAGGGAGGAAGCTTTCCAGTCAGACCCAACTCAAATCTCCTAAGACATGAATCCAAATATGTGGTGTCTTCAGTAATATGGGCATATCTTTGACCTCTAGGAATCAAACAGGGGGCAACAGCAATAGCCTATATTTCTTTGGGAGTCCAGGTTATAACTTTTAATGCCAATCTCCCACAGAATCACAATTATGACACGTAGGTCAAACTTCTAAAGACTTCACAACCTCCACCCAAAGCCCCAATCTGCTATGAAGTGTCCAAACCCACAAGACCATAGAGACATTTTACGTGCAAACCAAAACTAGCCCGAGTCTTGGAGTATGTGGATAATTGGTTCACATTCTTCCAGTTCTCTGTGAGAATTTTATGGGATATGATTAGCCTTGGGTTTATAAGCCATTGACTTTCTAAATGTGGCTTGACGAGACAGCTTAGGTGGATGCCAGCTTGTGATGGGTCTCCACAGAGCCAAGCAACAGAGGACAGTGGAATTTTCTCTTTAATTCCTTGGTTTGGGAATCTGATTGGCATGGCTGTGACTTACACCATCTATGTCCCTGATAATTCAGCTTCCACAGTTGCACTGGAAGTTTCCTTAGATGTCACACTGCACCATTCTCAGACTAAGCCTCCAGAATCTTATGGCCAATATTTTTGCAAGTTACTTGGATAGAATCTCATCTTCTTGGTTCTGTGGTTCTAGAGACCCAGGACTAATGTGAGAGTAGAGCTGCTGGGGGGATCATAGTATTTGCTTGTGTCCCATTAGTACTGATGGACATCTTTGTATTCAGAGCAACAGGGACATAAAGCAGGACCTGGGAAGGTCTACATGCATGCATAGCATCATAGCATTTTCTCTCTCTCTCTCTCTCTCTCTCTCTCTCTCTCTCTCTCACACACACACACACACACACACACACACACACACATACACATTCATGCCCACACATGCACAAAGGCAATATACCCTGAAAAAGAACAGCAGATTATCATGATGCAGAAAAATCAGCAATGTGTTTCCAGCAGGTCTCAGGATAAATCTTGACTTTCAGCTTGACAACCGTCATGTGTGAAAAATTCAGCTCAATACACTTGCAAATTGTTCCTTATAATCATTTTATATTTGATATTGCTACTGTGCTGTGAAGCCTGAATTGAACTCTTAGCCATGTTTTCTTTTAACACACACACACACACACACACACACGCATAATAATCATCATCGTCATCGTCATCATCACCATCACCAGAAGATTGTATAAGAAAGACAATAGCTATCTGTGTCCAGATGCTTTATGTACTTTATTGAAGTTTCTTACTTTGACAATTATTTCTCACTGTACCGGGTACGCCTTCATTGCACTCATGTCTGTGGAGGTCAGTCTCCTGGCTGCCAGGGTGCTTTAGAGTGACTTCCAGTCGCATCCCTATACAGAATTTTCCTGAAACCTCCATCATTAGGTACATTGGCCTGTGAAGCTTTCTGTGGGCACATTGGAGCATGTCATTGTGACAGGTCACTAAGGCTTACCAGTGTTAGACTGGCACCCGCCTTGCACTTTACTTTTACATTCGTTTTAGTCTTAATGAGGCCTCTGAGTGGTGAGGGATGATTGGCAGAGCAATGATCCCCAAGTCGTTACTGTCCCCGCTCTTCCAGAGGAAACACCAACGAAACAGCTCCGTCTTCATCCTTTGCACATCCGAGTACCAGGTGGCTTTTAAATATTTCTAGAATAATTCTACCACTCCAGGTTCTAATCCAGCCCCCTGTCTTCCTCTAAACTGCACCGTCTTTCCTTTTACTTCCTTTATGCTGAGAGAAAAAGCGTAAGCATTCAAGAACGTACTTATAATGAATTTTTGTTCGGCTATCCTGGGAAATTATTTTTAAAAATGCTTGTTCATCAATTGGAAATGTCTCAGAATAATTTGAAATGGTTATAAGGCAAATTATTTATCTTTTTCTTAGGTGAAATATAGGCATTACAGGAGGAATGTAAGTACATGAGCTGGCAGTGCTTGCATAGTTTAGCGGCAAACGAATCAACACAGGTGTTCTTTCGAAGGATTGCTTTAAAAACCTGTTCCTATGGTAACCACATCCTAAGACTGAAAAGAATTAATGTTGACTTGAATTGGGCTGTATCAACTTTCCGACAATCCACATAGATTCCAGCAAGTATACTCGGTGCTAATACTCTACTGGAGGTTCAGACCTTGTTACCACAGTTGTGTAATCTGTGTCTAAGCATGTCCTGTCTGAGTTAATGGGTGGGTGTAATGAGTTAAGAGTGGCAACATCCCACCCACCTTGTTCTACAGGACAGTCAAACCCAAGTGTGCAAGGACATGCTTTCCTCACACTTACCAACATGACTTCAGAAAACCATGGGCTTTCACCTGTGTATAGGTATAAACTTTAGCTTTACCTCGGAGTACACATTAGTGACAATCAAAATCTTCTTATTTATCTCTAGATGTTTTGTTCACTTGGCTATATGCACATGACTTCATTTTACTGGCTTATTGTATAAAAGAAATTATAGTTTCTACTAATGTTCAACATTCTTTCTTTGAGATACATGGAAAGTCCTCCACTTCTTTACTTTACCTTTTGTTTGTCATATTTGTTGAAATACATACTCTTTGGCAATTTTAAAAATTGAAATATAATTATATCGTTCTGCCCCTCTTCCTGTCCACCACTCCCATACCATTCCTCTTGATTCCTTTCAAAGTCATGGCCTCTGCTTCTTGCTCTATTTTTCGTTAAGTGTACATATAAATGCCTAATAAATAGAATCTCAGTGAGTCCATTTAGCGTTGCTTTTGTGGATATGATTTAGGAGCTGACCACCTGGTGATGGATAACCAATTATGAGACTCCTCCCGTGGAAAGATGGCGTCTCCCTCTCTCAGCAGTCTTTAGGTACCTGTAGTTCTTGGTCTAGGGTAGTCCCTGAGAGGTTTCCCTCTTCTGCATTAGCAACTACATTGATACTGTCATTTTTCAGGTTTTATTTAGGAAGCCGTATTCTGGAGGTATTAGTGGTGAAGCTTCCTTATCCATTCTAGGAGACAATCTAGCAGTAGACTTCCTGCTCCTTTGACTCTTCCAGTATTTCTGCCTTCTTTCCTACTTTCAATGAAGAATTTTATTCACCTCTGCATGGTTTTTATGGTGAACGAGACTCCCTGGAGCCTGTCATCCACATCCAAATGAATGGATCCATGTGTGCTCCTTCTGTTTTCTGCCCTCAACTCTCTTCCATTCTTCCATTCACTTAATAAAGGTCCCATACTGGTATGGTAACTTGAAATGTTAAAATGTATCTTTTGTTTTGTTTTGTTTTGTTTTTCGAAACAAGGTTTCTCTGTATAGCCCTGGCTGTCCTGGAACTCACTCTGTAGACCAGGCTGGCCTCGAACTCAGAAATCTGCCTGCCTCTGCCTCCCAAGTGCTGGGATTAAAGGCGGGCCACCACTGTCCGGCTGTTACAATGTATCTTGATACCTTCAAGCAAAGCTGTTTTCTGATCATGTAACTCTTATTTTGCACACGTAGCTTTGTATATTATCTTGGGAGAGTTCTGTCACAGTCCCTGTGAAGAGCCCTGCTAACGTGGTACCCATAACTGCTCTGTGCTCAAAAGTGGTTCCAGTACCCCGTCCATGCTCTCTCCCAGTGCAGGCTTACTAGACTTCCTCTCTCTCATCCTGACTCTGGCCCAGCAGAGTCTCTGGGTTGGTAGCACATATTTTCTTCTATACTATCAGTTCTATAGTACTGACTTACATGAAATGTTTATTTGCTGTTTTAAATATGGTTTACCACTGTAGCTTTCTAGTTGGTGATTGCTGCTATATAAGATACTTGCATTTCTGTATTCTATCAGACCATTTTAAAAACTCTGTCAGTTCAGATCATTCCCCAAAATTTTCTCGGTGGATCAGAGCTGTCAGATTTTGCTTCTCTTATTATCTTTAGGCTTTTAAAAAATGTGCTGAATTGTAATGGCCTCTCATCTCCCAGAAGTTGTTAGCAATACGTTGGCTTTGGGTTTTCTCCAAACTATTTTTCCATGGAAAAGAAAGCAAGAGATGGCTTGAATGAGTAGAGAAATGGATATAAAACCCATGAGAGAGATTTTCGTATGTTCAACAAGCTGTGAACAGAAAGGTTAGCAATTTACCTCTGACTCTGGATTGCCAGTGAAGGGACTTCATTTCTTAAATATTTCTGACCTACTAAATCGTAGACTTTCAACATCAAGTACAGTGGCGAATCCCAGGCCCCTCTTTGACACTCTTTCAATGACCACTGTTGTAGTTCATGCCATTTTGACTGTGTAGCAGGGATCCCAGGATTCATAAATGACACATTTGTTTCTCTCAGCACTGAAGGCAAGAGCAGGTAACAAAGGATTGTGTATGTGGAAAGAAGAATCTTGGCTCATACATGATAAATTCTCTCTATAAACTCACATGGTGGCTGGAGTTCTTTAGGACCCAGGATTCCAATGATTCCACCATTGCTACCTTACCTTGTCTACACTGCCCACCTTCAGCTGGTTTTCCATGTGTGAGTTCCAGGGAGACACAGACAAGCTATCCACAGTACAGCTCAGGCCCTGTGTTATGGAGCTTTCGGTAATCAAAACAGCCAGCCACTCTGATTTTTCCTTGACTTATGTTGCAAAGAGCATAATTCTCACAGATCATATGACACTTTTTAATCTAAAATAGTAGTGTTAACTTCTAAGCCAAAGGAAGAAAAGCAGTAGAAGAAAGTAAAAAAAACCTGCCACCATGGGCACATGTGGACATTCTGGTCAATGGTGGGACAGTGGCCAAATCCCAGAACTTCTACAAATTCCTAAATATTATATGGGGCCTTTGCAAGGGCAATGTACCCACCACTGCTCACTTACTTATGGGAATAAAATCGAGATTGGTCACTCATTTAATTCAATACTAAAATCATGATTTGTTAAAAGAGCTTCAGTAGCCAAGCCATGTGATCAAAACCAACTGGTGACATTTAATTTGGCTGAGCATCAAGAGAAGGCGTCTGCAGGCCAGTGTGTTGGTGTCCCTGTGCACTGTTACCATTTAAACACAAGTTCAGGGTACTGAACCATTGACTTGGCTTATGCACTCCTTCCCTCATCACTGATAGGAGGGTAAAATGTAATAAACCACACCCTTCTTCATTTAAAATAGAATTGGAAGCAAAACCACCCTAGGGTTTGCAGTAAGTGTGTTACCATTCTCTGCATGAGTGTCACCAAGGCTGATGGGTGCTGCCATGACTGCTGCCAGTGGCCACATGGTAGAGATTTGGTAAGATGACCTCAAGTCATCCACAGATTTGTTTATGATGGATGATGAGTACATCTCTATATTTCTTTTATCACATTTATTTGTTCCTGTGAGTGTTGGAGTATATGTGTGTGTGAGTATGGAGACATTTGTATATGGATATGTGTATATGAACATGTGTGTGTGGTCATGTGTGTGTGGGCATGTGTGTGTGGGCATGTGTGTGTGGTCATGTGTGTGTGGGCATGTGTGTGTGGGCATGTGAATGTGGGCATGTGTGTGGGGGCATGTGTGTGGGGGCATGTGTGTGGGGGCATGTGTGTGGGGGCATGTGTATGTGGACATGTGTGTGTGGGCATGTGTGTGTGGACATGTGTGTGTGGGAATGTGAATGTGGGCATGTGTGTGGGGGCATGTGTATATGAACATGTGTGTGTGGTCATGTGTGTGTGGTCATGTGTGTGTGGTCATGTGTGTGTGGGCATGTGTGTGTGGGCAT
>JADRCH010000244.1:1459522-1470638 GCA_019843965.1 Rhynchomys soricoides
TGTGGACATGTGTGTGTGGACATGTGTGTGTGGGCATGTGTGTGTGGACATGTGTGTGTGGACATGTGTGTGTGGACATGTGTGTGTGGACATGTGTGTGTGGACATGCATGGCCATGGAGCAAGTGTGGAGCTCAGAGGACACCTTCAGATGGGATTGCTTTTCTCTTTCCCCTCCGCACTTCCTTACCTCCTATTCACCTCCCTTGTCTTCTCCCTGCCCCCACATTCTTTTTCCTATTCTCCATAGTCTCTTACCTACTTTGTGTTTTTCTACTAAAATCTAATTTCCACAATAGAAGAAAGCATTTGGTAATTGTCTTTCTAAGTCTCTTTATCTCTGCACGATGATAATTATATACTTTAATTTATACTTTTAGTTTTCTTCCATAAAAATCAATATCTGGATCCCCCAATACTGCAGTAGCAGAGGCACACTGCTGTGCTTTGTGGTTCTTTGAGTAAGCACATGACCAGCCTGCATGACTTACGGTGTTTGTCCAATCTATGTACACAGATTCCAGATTTTTTTTTTAAAAAAATTCATTTTATGAAACAAAAAGTACTGGACATGAAAGGGCAAATAACCCTGAGTACAATAATAACAGGTTTTTGTTTTACAGCAATTCTTACCAATAGTTTTACCGTCCAGATCACTCACAAAACAAAACAAAACAAAAAGTATTACAATTAATTTACATGACAAATAAAAGTGGACTTCCCAGTGATACAAAAAGTATATAATTAATTTATAATAAATATGTTTGTTTATCACATTATGTTATGGATCTGTCCCAAAGTAGAACATGCTTTACTCTATGAAGACTGCGTTATGCATTGCAAAATAATCGACAAATGGGACCTCATAAAATTGCAAAGCTTCTGTAAGGCAAAGGACACTGTCAATAGGACAAAAGGGCAACCAACAGATTGAGATTCCAGATTCTTATCTTTCGTTTTTGTGTTGCTCATGCGTGGTTTCTTCCCCTGTGTCTACTTTGTACATTTTCCAATAGTTTTTTGGGCCATTTTACTTTAAAACACTATGTCACACCCATTTGCTTGCTCCCTGGCTAAGAGCTGGGTGTCCCCTACAGTCGTTACAATGTTTAGTTGTCATTAGCTTCTGATTGTAGGCTGTGTCTTTCACCTTATTCAGACTTATTTATGCGGTTTGACAAAATGGCTTTTTAGATATGTCATGTGAGTTGACTTTCTGCTGATTTCCATTGGCCAGAGGAGAGATTTTTCTCTCTTTTTGTCATGGAGTCTTTACCTCTTAATTGGCGAATATACCCCGTGTCTGTTAAGCCTCTGCTCATCCATAGAAACCCTGGCATTCCTCAGGGCCCCCTGTGGTGAGCACTGTCTTCCACACTGTGCAATTCTCTCATTTATCGGAATATTTAATACATGGAATTATAATGTGTTAATTCTGAGCCACTCTTCTTAGGTGGCTGGAGGGCAGGAGTATTCATCTGTCTTCCTGTTGCTAGGCTCATCATGGCTTCCTTCTCAATGCCTTGGTGACAACTGCACATATGTGTCTGCTTCCCTTTCACTCTGTGGTGCTGGCATGCTACCATTGTCTACCTCTGAGGAAGCCACACACATACTGACAGCAATGAGTGAGGGACAAATGGTACCCCCCTCCCCCCCAAAAAATGGCTTGTGCCTTTTATAACTGCACAGGTCTGTTAAAATCAGGAAAAGTGATGGGTAATAAGCCACTGGCTTTTCTTTTACACTCAAAATGAACTTTATATGTGTGTAACCCCTCCAAATGTTTCAAGTTTTTGGGAAGTTAAAAAGCCATGTATCTAAAGGTGGCATGCACTTGGCCAAAAATGAATGTGGAATTCAAGAACAATTTTCCGTGTCTGGTAAAAAGCTTGTGGCAGACCATCCAAACAATGAGGTCATTTAGAAAAGCTGCACAAAGCAGCAGCAAATGAAAACATCTGTTTGGCAGCATCTGAAAGCCACAAAAACATCTGGGGTCTGAGAGGCCAGTATCCCCTAGAGAAGGAAAGCACATTGATGTGGGCCCAGTGCTGCTGCAATGTCTCCCTTCAGCACAGCTGCCAACTTACAGCTGCTTAAATGGAGAAGCAAGACAAGCTCAGAGGAATGCCCAGCTCCAGGTGACAGGGAAGCACAGAGAAGTGGGAAGGTTTCCTCAGCTGTTGTTGGCATTGAAGCATTGGCTTCGCGTCAGTGCGGGCAGCACTGAGCAGCAAGTGGCTGCGTGGGATGGCAACCTGAATAGAGCCATCAGCATCCTGTAGATCTGAAGAGGTAAAACTGAGTTCAGTGGTTGTCAGCGAGGAAGGGCCTGGGGAAGAACTGCAGCTGTCTGACTTGAAACCAGAGGTGAACCAGAACTCACAGAGGGAGACCAGAGCTGGAGGTGGACCAGAATTCACATACTCTATGTGAGTTGGGTCGATTTCTAACGACACTCCTGTGTTTTCCCATGCATCCATAGATGTAAGCCAAGCCTCCTTTGAGGTCAGCATCTAGAAGCTGTGCATTGTTGGTATGCCTAACAACCAGGTGCAATAAGAATGAAATCCCAGCACTAGCGAGACAAACCCAGAGAAAATAGAAAAAAAAAATGAGCTAGTGGTTGAGATGTTGAACTTACCAGACACGAGCTTTAAATATTCAGAAAGAACACACTACGACATCATTTACCCAGAATATACACCCAATCTGTACATGGGATGTATACAGCAAGGAGCGTTGTAATTGAGATTAAGAGCTCACTTGCTTATCAGCAAATCTTTCCCAGTTCAAGAAGGAACTGATGGTTCATAGAAACTACATGGTCTGAAACATACAGAGGAAAAAAAAAAATGAAATGTAAAAGATTAAAGAGACACACACCACACGGCATGGAGAAATATTTAGATGGGAACCAGCAGATGGAAGGGGAAAGAGGGAAGGGAGAAGAAGAAAATAGGGTATAAAAATATCATAATGTGCTAAAATAAATAAAATAATAAAAGACATAAAAATGAGCAATCTGTACCGCTAATAACGAAGGTATGGGAATGCTGGCTATATTGGGTGTTATGATGGCTGAGAATTTTCGAAAATTGAAAAGATCTTAGGATATAGAGTCTAGAACAACAGAAAACCTTAAACGAAAATAAATACACATCCACATGTAGTCCAGGAAAACTATGAACAGCATCAGAAAGGAAAAATCGTAAAGCCGGCAGAAGAAATAGGCTTCACCCTGTGAGGAGCAGCGAGACAAAGCAGCCGCTGCCTTCTCAGGAGAGGGCAAGAGGTGGTTGATTCCACATCTACAATCTCAAAAGCAAGTCAAAATCAAGCCAGAATTTGAAAGATCATGAAGAGAGACTTTAGCATGTAAGCAGCTAACCTTTAGCACTGAGGATTCTAATCTGAAAAAGAAACAAACTGGCAGAGGATAGATGCAGACGGGGCCAGCACATGGGGCGCAATCAGGCTAAGTTCCCCTGTCCCTTTATCCGGTGGTTTCAACAGCAGTGGGATTCAAATGCACTGCTCTGTCATTGTGCCCTGGGGAAGCAAACAACTAGGAACTCCTAGTGAGCTTCCAGGTAATAGGGGCAGCTGTAGGGCATGGGACCTTGTGATGTTTTGTATATGCTTGGCCCCGGGGAGTGGCACTGTTAGGAGGTGTGGCCTTGTTGGAGTAGGTGTGGTCTTGTGGGCATGGGTTTTAATACCCTTGTCCTAGCAGCTTGTCAGCCAGAATTCTGCTAGCAGCCTTCAGATGAAGATGCAGAACTCTCAGCTTCTCCTGAACCATGCCTGTCTGCTGGACACTACCATGTTCCCATCTTGATGATCATGAACTGAACCTGAAAGCCAGTCCCAATTAAATGTTGTCCTTATGAGGGTTGAATTGGTCATGATGTCTGTTCACAGCAGTAAAACCCTAACTAAGACAGACTTCAGTCTGCACAAACTTTTAGCCTGTATCTGAGCCACATACCCACAGGATACCCCGATCCAGAGCATAGTTAGATTCAGATTTCAAGGTGCTCTCACTGACTGTGAGACACAGGTTGGTATCAAAGGTTGATCCCATTTCCTTGTATTTCCTGACAAGTCCAAGTCCATGTGCTGGAAGCTAGGAGTTATCTCAGGTCCTATACAGCCTCAGAGGCACTATGTCCAGGATTAATCTAAAGTAACTGAATATTAAACGATCCCATCTAACAGGGGGAAATCAATTATCTGAAGCCAACCGCATTGTACCTGGGTTTCTGGACTGAGAGGTGGGAGAATTTGAAGCAGCTTAGGTTGGCTTGCAGCCCCTCAAATTCTGGTATTGGAGGCCCAACCTGCAACATAGTTGCCCATGGTGAAGGGACTGATTGGCACAGATTCTTATAGAAGCCATGAGTAAAATGGATATGCATCTAATATGAATGAAAACAGAGAAAATGTCAACAGCACAGTGAAAACACAAAAGCCACGTGGAAATGGACCCATGAGCAATATAGATATGGCAGATGGATGGACAGGCATGGTCCAAAACATAGAGTAGAAAAGCAGGAAAAAGAGAAATGAACAGTAGCAAACTATGTGCAGTACATTTCTATGCAGCATCAGAAGGATGGGATGTACACACATATCACAATTTATACATATATACACATATACATATACACATATATACATATATACCTATATACATATACACATATATACATATATGTGTGTGTATATATGCACACAATACACATATATACACATGTAAGCACACACTTGCACATATAAAAACACTAGCACACTCAATACACAAGCACAGATACATGCACACACACTAGTACACATACATACATACTTACACACACACACACATATATACATACAAACATATAGGCACACACATATATAGGTACATACATATGCATGCACACACATATGCACACACATGGTATATTAGCATAGAAAGCAATTTGAGGAACTTCTAGGTTTTTTAGAAGAAAATGGCTGCCCATCATTTTTTATCTGCCCATCATTTTCTCAAGCATGTCTATCATGCATTGTCCTTGTGTCCAAGAGATCTGCATCTGTCAGGAAGATTTTCTCAGCCTAAGAGGCCCCAGGTTTGGCTCAGCCACTAAATCACATCCCTTGCCAGCCCAGCAAATGTGCATAAGCACTTTTGAACATTAAAGACAAGGGATCAGGATACCACCTACCTTCTTCCAAATGGTTCTTTGACTTCTGTGCAAATGCAAGCAGGGAGAGATGCATTTTTAAGAAGCTAATTCTGTCTCCCTGTTGGCCAATTTTATTTGCATTCCAGGCTTCAGAGCAGAGTTTGTGAAGAACTATGCACTCCAAAGCTGAGTTCAGGCACTGGTCTGAGCATGTCCATGGCAACTCTCATAGTGCAGGACAGAGACCAGAGGACACAGAGATCTGAACTGTGTGTTCATCTGACCTAAGGGACATTAATCATCTCATGTTTTATTCAACATACACAGAATTAAAGAACCAAGTATAACATAAAACATGGAACATTTTCTAAAACTGCGTTCCTGAAGCTGGGACAAGTATCCTGTATATTGGGCTTTGCTGACAGGGGGTGTGTGATATCTGACAGATCAAATGATTCAGAAAGTAGAATGATATAATAAAAGTAATGTTTTATTATCTGGAGGGAAGCAAGGAAGACATTAAGAAGAGTAGAGAGCAGAAAGTGAGCAGAGAGTGGACTGAACGAGTAGTAATTTAAATAGAGGTGTAAATGGATCACAGATTAAAATGTAGATTGTTAGATGGGATTCAAAGCCCTCAAACAAATATTCTAAGAGTTCCTATCATGTAAAGGTCTGGGAGTAAGAGAAAGGAAATGGAACAGTGCCCCAGAAGGCTGGTGGGGCTTGACTATGTCTGCCAAAGGAAGGAAACTCAGGAGGACCTCAAGAAGACAGACATCTAATGATGGATGGGATGCAGCATCCTACAGAAGAGCAGGGTACTTGTGGGCTTGGAAGCACCTAATTCTATGGATTGAATGCATATTCTAAACATTAATATGAGAGAAATTTAAAAAATAGTCAAATGAGATTCTCTAGCACACACTTAATGGTCAATAGAATGGAGAAATTTAAAAACCAAACAAGGAAAATACAAATAAAAGTTTAGCCTAGTTGACATCTAAGAAACATCATATTGAACTGACTGTATACTGGACCTGAAACCTGCCTTTTATTCAAGAGTGAAGCTCACCGGTCCTTGTCTGACAGTAATAAAATGAACTTGGATAAAAGAGTAGGTAAAGTGAAGATCTCTAAATGTTAGTAAATTGGTATATTTTAAGTAACTTGTGAAGTAATAAATAAAAGGGAGTGGGAAAGAGAAGATATTTTAGACAGAATATGATTAAACATGACATTGGTTTTATGGACCATAGACACAGTGGTAAGCACACCATTTATGGACATGTCTGTACCCCAGTATAGAGTTTTCTTGACAAAAATATGTTGCATTGAAGACAAGGTAAGAGGGGAAGAGATTATATTCAGGTCATCAAGGGAGGCCATTGATTTTTCTTCCCCAGCAGCCTGCGCCGACTCCTTCCTCCACTGTGAACAGTAGCCATCGGGGCACATCTTCCAGTACGGTTCTAGCTTTAGCTCTCTGTACCCTTTCTTGGAATCCATGGTGTCTTCAGCTGAATTCTTGTGAACCACCATAAGAACCAAGACAAATAGCAATAGCCTGCATTGTTTTGGAAGCCCCTCGGGCCACCATAGCCAAAACCTCTTGGCTCTTCCCGGTTGTCAACATGACTATATCTGGAATGAACTACAATCCAGAAATGGAGGGCACACCTGTGACCCAGGTATTGAGGCAGGAGGACACAGGCTACTGACTTGCATCATGAGGCTGTAAGACACAGGTTTTTGACCCAGATCTTGATGCTGGAAGACACACACCTTTCATCCAGATCATGGCGCATACCTTTAATCTGAGCCATAGCTTTTGCTTGGGGCCTTCAGAAGACAAAGGAAGAAGGAAGGGCTCATTCTTCTTTGCCTTCTTGCACTGTGCCAGCATATCAACTGGAGCCTACTTCTTAAGTATTCCAGCTGATACAGAAGACCAGCTGAAATACCCAGCCTCAAGAGACTGAAAAACTACTCGATCCTTGGACTTTCCATTCACACCTGGCCCAGTTGGGTTAGTTGGACTACAGTCTGTAAGTCATTCCAATAAATTATATATATATTCCATAAGTTCTTTGACTCTCCAGAGAACCCTGATCGCTACAGGGAGGTATGCTGTACCAGTCACTTGGATTTTTATTTAATATTGATAATGTTTTTTGAAAAACCAGTAAACGTTTCTAGACCTACTGCAGCATAGAGTTAACATTAAGACATAGTTTTAAATTAAGACAAAAAGTATGACTAGTTAAGCATCATGTGTAACCTAGTTAATACAAGCAAGGGATGCTTTATATAAGTTAGAGATGAAAAGCATCAAAGACTTGGATTAACTATAGTTGTTAAGCTTAGAAACTAGGATTGAATTTTGTGTGTATATTTGAATAGTTACTAAGCAAAAAAAATAAATAAATAAAAACATCGTGTACAAAACATTTGGTACCTGGAGGCATTTTTAAAATTCTGAAAAACTTAAGAAAGACATAGTAAGAGCAGGTAGCAAGAGACTCAAATCCAGCATATTAACTCTAAAATCGAATACAATTTGATTTTACTATTCTATTTATATGTGGAAATATTGAAGAGATGCCTGATCTATTATCATCCGCAGTCTCTCATTTAAGAAGGTAGCAGCCACCTGCTGTGCTCTTTCTTTCTTTCTCAGCTCATATTTCAAAATTATGTGGAAGGATGTAGGGCCAAGAATAACGAAGATACTTCTGGAAGTGGACTATGCAAGAAACCGGATTGATCCAGTGTTGCCCTGGGGAATTCAGTAGCACAATTCAGAGGTAGCATTGAAGTAAAGATAAGTGAACTTGAAGTGGAAGCATGGGGAAATATCAAAGAGAGACCCACCCGTCCATCACTGTATTTCCTGTTTACTGTTCTATATTTTGTCTGTTGTTCATGACTGCACTTTTAAACTACTTCTTATGGTCTACAAAAATGCATGGATAATATAACCATACTTCTGTGTAAGTTAAAAAAAGATGTTCCTTTTAAGTAAGCAAAAATTTAAAAGAAAGTAATTTATAAAAAGACACAAAGCCAAAACCCAACGCTTTTTACTGTATAAAGGAATGAGGGCACATATAGTCAAATAAGCAGCAAACTATATTATAATAAATTATGTTTAGTTATGTGCTTGCCACCAATTATGTTTACAAGTGAAGGCAACTTTAATTGCCATCCATGTGCTTTTTCAGGATTGACAGTTTGAAACTGATGTATAAGGACGTTTGTGCCTGTTAACGATGCAAGCTTTTTAAAGTTACAAATGCCAACTGATTCAGGCTATGTAGTTGCTAAGCTGGATCTGACATGTACCATGAGGGGTGTGGCTGTTGGTAGAATTTTCTGAAATTGTGAATGGCTTTTGCTAAACGAATCAGACAGAGTACATGCTTCCTTAAACCTTTGCTAATTATATTTCTGGCTAAGGCCACTGTGTTCTCCAAAAAATGTTTTTGGACCAATGATCATTTGAGAACACTGGCTAATTTGTGCCATACTTTAAATGGTCACCTTGGCCTTGTGGCTTTCTGCTCACCGGTAAAGCACAGGAACGATCCCTTGTTTGTTCTTCCGCCCTCAAAGAACATTCTCTGAAATTCTTTCCCTAAACTTTAAAAGATAATCACCTCTAGAGGGTTCAGGTATGTACCTGCAAGACAAACACATTGGGAACCTGAGTGGTGGTGGTGGTGGTGGTGGTGGTGGTGGTGGTGGTGGGATCTCATTTAGCTGTGACTTTTATTATGATAGCTGGTTTGACATTTAACCTAAGCCCCAATGTGGCATAGATTCTTGGCACCCTTCCATTTCCTGGGTTCCATTCAGCTAAGGAATCAGAGTGGTACAGGTGGTCTTATAGTCATCACTTGGCTCTGCCCCATGGGTAGCGGTGGCTTCTGTTTTGCCTGTGTTTCTGGGAGGAGGCTGCCTGCTTCTCAGATGTGCTTCCAGCAAGAGTCTCTGATATATTAAGGATCCTTGTTCGCCACTGAAAGCAACCATCTGTTACGAATGCTGACACATTTGTTCTGATAGAAGCTTTGGGAAGAAATATAACAGAACTATGGTGTGGGAGTGAGGACACAGAAGCTAGCAGAGCAGGGACCCCAGGAAGCCACTGAAGACATCTGAAGGAACCTACCAAGGGCAGAACACTGACATAAATCTCAGCTGAAACACCAAGCAGTAGCACCTCAGTGTCTGGGTCATGGGCCATCCAGGGCTAACATGTCCACACATTGGCAGGCATGGCTCTTCCTCTTGAAGTAAACAATTTTGATATGAAAGAGAATGCCAGCCAGGGATTAGTCAGTTAGTAAGATTGCTTAGCTTCAAACTTTGTGTTTGATCTCCAGAACTGCATAAGCCAGGTGCAATGAAACATGCTTAGATACAGGAGACTCCATCTCAAGAACATGGAAGGAAGCCAAATTATGTCACTGTTAACTTGCCATCTTTTAGGGCATAAGATAGAACTTGTTTTCACAGCTTGAGATGTCTAATGGGAAGTTACTCATCAGGGAAGTCAGGACAGCTTTTGGGGCAATGAAAGCACAGAAAAGGGTGTGGTGGGCAGAACCAACTATCTCCCATATCCACCCGAAAACCTCTGCCTCTTGAATCTATTGTATTGAAAAGGCAATGGAGGCTGCAAATGGAACTGACATCTTAATGGACTCATCCAGAATGCGAAGATGCCCTCTCTGCACGGACCATTGCAATGGCCCATGTGCGGAAAGGGTTGAGAGAGAGCCTAAGTTTTCCATTAACAGTGCTTGAAGGTGGAGAGAGGGCCTAATCACACCATGCTAAAGCCTCTCAAAGCTGGATAAGGCACGGAAGAATTGATGCCCAAGTCTCCTGAGGGGCGAACAGTCCTGTAGAGGCCCCAATTTTATACCTGTGACCTCCAGAACCAACTGATGGTAACTCCCTATTGCTTCAAGGCAATGGGATGTGGGATGCCCCTGACAACCTTAGATTTCTTCGTGATACATAGTAGTAAGTTAGGTGGTTGAGGAGCAGTGATGCGTCAGAAGAGACTATATGAGTCTGTCTTCATCACATGGTGAATTCTGTGGCCATGGTCTTAACAATTGGAGCACGTCCTAGGTTCTTCTAAGAATACATTGTGAACAGTGTCTAGGTAAGGTGACTTTTGCCTAAGGTATGATCATTTTTATGTCAGACCCAAAATTTTGTATATATCAAAGGAATAGCACTGTTGAGAACGGGGGTTATGAAGAATGATTTACAGGCACACAGGATTAACTAAAGGGAGCTGAGGTCAGCTTTCCTCAGCTTTGGACAGTCATAGCCCCAGCATGGCTTAGGAGCTGCCCTCTGTGTGAGAAGATACTTAAACTTTGCTTGTGTTCTCAAGAAGTTAATCTGACAGTTGTGTGGATGATTACAAGAGAGCCTGGTGCATGCTCCCCCAGGGGGACAGGTGGGATGGGGAGAGGAGGTGTGTTAGAGAGACAACTGAATTGCAGCCTGAGGTGTTTCTCTATGTGCTTATGTTAACTGTGTTCCCCCGGTCCATCCATGACAATGCAATTCCATTCCACTTCTGGAACAAACAACGTGTCACCTGATTCCATAGTTTGTCTGTTTATCTCCTCTGTTTGTTTATGATCCATACAATAGACAACCACTTCAGGTTCAAAACTTGCATTCCTAACAGCTTTTGGGGATGAATGTCTCTTCCTGGATCAAAGCTTTAGAGCATACCTAGCAAATATTTAGAAATAGGTTTTTTGCTTCTTTGTGTGAATATATGTATGTATATGTTTGTGTGTGTGTATGTATGCATTTGTATGTATATGTGCTTGTGTTTATATTTGTGTGTATGTGTTTGTGTTCTCTCTCTCTCTCTCTCTCTCTCTCTCTCTCTCTCTCTCTCTCTCT
>JADRCH010000244.1:1470648-1543624 GCA_019843965.1 Rhynchomys soricoides
TCTCTCTCTCTCTCTCTCTCTCTCTCTCTCTCTCTCTCTCTCTCTCTCTCTCTGTGTGTGTGTGTAAAGCCTAGAGGTTGAATTTATATCTTCCTCAATCGCTTCCCACCCTTATTCTTTAAGATATGATCTCTTGCTAAACCTGGAAATTAGGATGTATTTTCTGGCCATCAAGCTGAGGAATATTCTGACTTTGCCTTCTAGATGTTGGAATTATGGGTACAGCACAGTGCTGGCTTTTTACATGGGTGCTATCTATATCTGAACTCATGTACTCCTGTTTTCTCAGCAAGCAATTTATCAGGACTGAGCCCTGTCCTTAATCCCAAGAGATTTACTTCTAGAGGGACATGTCAGATGATGAGGGTGACACTTTTGAATGGGGGAAATGTCCGTTAGAAAAAAGACTGGAGGCCTTGCTTTCCCTCCCACCATATGAAAAGAAAGAGAGATGACATTATCTATGACAAAGGTCACTGACTATGGTACCTGCCTGCTGACTGGAACTGTGAGAAACAAATGTTTGAACTTAGAAGCTACGTGGCCTACGGTGGTCTGTTAGAGCACTGAGGATGCATTCACACCTGACCCCTCAGGTTGCTCACTTGTGGTGTGAGCAGCTGAATGACTGAATGAGCCAGCCTCTGAATAGATGCTGCACTGAGAGAGTGGACTGGGAGACATTTAGCATGGCGGGTCTTAAAGTACACAAAAAAATCAACATGAAGATTTATTGCAAGTATAGCAGATGGTGTTTTGGTGTTCTGATTCTGATGTCAAACATACCTACCCCCCTTTTACTTCATTATTAATGCATGAAAACTCAACCCAAATTCGGGTCAATCAAATCTGGGAAGTGGGACTCAAGTCAGAGTTGGGATGGAGGGACTGTGTGTGGGCTCTCTGCTTCCTCTTAATAGCTACAGGTGCTTGGTCCAATGACCCAGGACTGTGATCTTCAGTACCAAGCTTTCTATAGTCCAGCTGTCTCCAGACTCAGACGAATCCCACTACACTTCCCTGCCCAGCTCTCTCTTGTCTTTCTCTTCTCCGTTTTCCCGTGTTCTTTCTTCCATTCTCAGAAGCCTGGGGCTGAAGTGAGAATATCTCCAGAAGTAAGAATTCCTCTCCAGGATCCTTTATGCCTTTTTACCTACTTCTAAAAGACCCCTAACCCTAAGTACTAGACCCAGACAGACAGTAGCCTTTTCCTGTCTCTCCCAGAAGCCACAGGGCTAGCTGCTGTCCTTCATGGTTGGGTCTCTTGCCTGTACTTAACTTCCCTTCCTCAATCTTTTCAAGGTACCATGAGTCATGTTTTCATGTTTTTGTTCAAAAGATTACAAATGAGTCAGGACACAGGTGATGGTTGTCCTTTAGTCACTGAAAGGTTTACAAGGTAAAACAAGCAAACTTGGAGTCAGTTGAATCTTAGGAAAAAAGTCATGACCAAGCCAGATGACCATCATTCCCCCATTAGTAACTGAGTCTTATGGGATCTACACATTCATGAAGCAAGGCTACTTAAAATGAGATTGGATAGAAACACTGTGGGCACCAATGAACTTTTCTCATAAAAGCTAAACATAAGTTATGTATCAGATATTTATCAAGGACACTTTTGACATTTTAATCAATAATTGGTATTTACAAATAGCTTTTAGAATGTAGTCTTTGCATATATTTTATTGAAGAAGACAGAACTTTTGTTTGGAGATTTTGAAATCAGTAATTACTGGATTCACATATATCTCCCTAGGACATACTGAGGTGCTGAATTTGCATGTATCTCTAGGACACACTGAGGCGCTGGATCTGCATGTATCTCTAGGACACACTGAGGTGGTGGATTTGCATGTATCTCTAGGACACACTGAGGTGCTGGATCTGCATGTATCTCTAGGACACACTGAGGTGGTGCTGTGGTGCTTATAGGCAAGCTTAGCCTGTGCTTCACAGATCTGCAGAATTCTCCTTTGCAGAGTTATGAAAATAAGATTCTCTGCCTCACTCCATCTGCTCATATCAGCACATTTAGGGGATACATTGTGTCTTTCCATTGATTGCATTGTAGAATTTTCTAGAAACAATAGTAAAAGATATTAGTGAAGTCCTGGAACTACTATCATGTTTTATGAGTACTGTCTGAGCTAAGTGCTAGATGTGACAAAGGTTTGAACTCAACATTAGTCTCTGAAATTTATTGTAGCTGCTATTATAATTTGTACAATTAGATACATTTATAGGTAGATGATTTAAAGGCTATACTAAGATTTTAAAGAGGATATGGTTATATTTGCTTCACTTCCCATGACAATGTTCAGACTTTTTAACCACCAGACTGCCAGGATACAGAGGACAATGTCACTTCTTTCTGCCAGTCAGTCACTACCCTTTGTCACACTTATACAGAATCCCCTCATCTACACCAACAGAATAAAACAGGGCATCACTTGTGGCTCACAAGGCATGAATAGAGCATAAATATCCATTACCAAATCCAATAGTGTCACTGAAGAAGTACTTTAAAATAACTAGTGAAACTTTATTGTCATGACTGAAGATATGGCTCAGCAGTTAAGAACACTGGCTGCTGCATCTGTAGCAGAGGAGGGCCTTGTCGGGCATCAGTGGGAAGAGAGGCCCTTGGTCCTTCGAAGGCCCAATGCCCCAGTGTAGGGGAATTTGAGGGTGGGGAGATGGGAGTGGGTGGGTGGGTGGGGGAACAACGTCTTGAAAGCAGAGGGAGGAAGGATGGAATGGGGTAATTTTTGGGGGGAGGAAAACTGGGAAAGAGGATAAAATTTGAAATGTAAATAAAGAAAATATCCAGTAATAATAATAATAATAAAGAACACTGGCTGCTCTTCCAGAGGACCCAGGTTCAATTCCCAGCACCCTCGTGGCAGCTTATTAACTGTAACTCCTTTCAGATGGTCTTCTAACTTCTCTCTTCTAACCTCCAAGGGTATCAGGCATACAAATGGGGCATATATGCACAAATCAACACCCATATACATAAAATTTTAAATTTTAAAAGGGTAAAATTTTCTTAAAACTATCAATTTTGAAAGATATCCATAGCTAACATTTTAAACAATAATGTGAAACTTATAATTTTTTTTAATACCATCACAAATAAAATCACAAATCACAAATAAAAGTATCATACAAAAAGTCTCTGTCTCTCAAGTGGAAGGCCAAAGTCAAGACTATCTTTCTTCTGTGGCTGAAGACTGGCACTATGGTTTAAAAGCAATTAAAATTTAATTGTATATTAATTTTTCCTTTGCTTTTGGGAACAAATGCTTGCACAGAGAAAAACATACTACAGAAATGCCAACATTCTTGAGAATGTAAGCTCACAAAGACTGTGAAAGTTTTTGAAGACAAATGGGCTTTTGGCCTTGGTGACTTTAAGATTGACTCTATCTTGACATTGACGTTGGCTTTTTGATGTTTATCAGAACCTTGCATATTCTAGGCCAGCCACAAAAGGAGATGAGCAATAAGGAGACCCTGAAGCACTAGTATCTGGATACAGTATGATTGACAGGCTGAGATGACAGTTGAGCAATCCTGAGCACCACTGGAGAGCCACATCAGGCAGCATAAGTTGCAGAGATGGTTGGTGACATGGGAGATCATGTCTTCAAATCTTGAAGCTGTAGCACATACTAGTTACCCACATGTCTGTCAGAGTGAGTGGTCCCCCTTGTGGAGAACAGGCACTAAGAAACATGACCTCATCAATATATCCCTGTTGTTAATAGCTACCGGGCAGGGAGGTCAGAAGTGACATTTTGAAAAGAATTCCATGGAGGACAGACTCTCTGGGTAGAGCATCTGGATGGTTGTTAATATGATGGGCAGTTACGGTCTCTGTCAGATACATAAAGAGTAGCTTATGTGAGAAACTGAGGAAATGCTGACTGCTGCATATTGCTGGCACGGCATGGTCATATGGGTCAGGCTCAGAATTGACAAAGTCTTCTGGTGCAAGTGTGAATGTTGACAGCATGTGCAAGTATCCTTGTTTATGAACTGAGCCAGCATGTTTGAAAACTAGCAACTACAGCTTCCTTTTCCTGCACTGAGACAAGCTAATTCCTTGCCCTATGCAGTACATCACAAAAGCACTGAGGTTCTGGGTTATGGTGTGCAGTTGACACTGCTCTACTAGAGTGAGCACTGCCTGCTCCAGCCCAGCTTTTCTTTTCTTCTTTCCCTTGTCACTCTAGTCAAGTTCCCAGGATCAACCCATATAAGGACAGCATGAAGAACTTGCTTATTAAAGAATTATCTAGAATTAGAATCATCCCTGAATGTGTATGTGTATATTGGCAATACTAAATGGACTCATGTACGGTCCATTTGGGGTGTTCATGTATGTGTGCATATTTATGTGTGTATGTATATATGTATGCGTGTGTATGTGTGTATATGTATATATATATGTGTATATATGTATGTGTGTATATGTGTGTATGTATGTGTGTGTATGTGTATGTATGTATGTATGTGTGAATGTGTATGTATATATGTGTGTATGTGTATGTATATATGTGTATATATGTATGTGTGTATGTGTATGTGTGTATGTATATATGTGTATATATGTGTGTGTGTATGTATATATGTGTATATGTGTGTGTGTGTGTATGTATATATGTGTATATAAGTGTGTGTATGTGTGTGTATGTGTATGTATATATGTGTATATATATGTGTATATATATGTGTGTGTATGTATATATGTGTATATATATGTGTAGATATGTGTGTGTGTATGTATATGTATATATGTGTAGATATGTGTGTATGTATGTGTGTGTAAGGATAATAATTAAAGAGGTCATGGATTTGGGATTGGAGGGGGAGGAGAGTGGTACACGTTTTGTAGATGTAGTGTTCATGTATTAAGTTCTCAAAAATTAATTAAATTAAGATTTATCAACCACGAAAAATGTCTACTATCATAGCCCCTGATGATACATCCTGGAAAAAATGAAGACAATGAGTTGTGGGTAAGAAAAAGCAAAGACCAGAGAGAAAGAGTTTTGTATGTGTTGGCGTGAGAAGAGCCTATTGGTGTGGCACTGGTAGGTAGGACCATGGAGGTACTGACAGACTGAGATTTTGCTTTTTATGAGGTACTAGAAATAGGCAAGAACATTTCCACAGGTACAAAGCTTTAGACACCAGGCCATTACACACTGCTCATTCCATAAATAACATTCAAAATATGTCATGAAACAGTTTACTCCCCTGGGAGTTAGAACCACGACAAAAAGATAGCACAAACATACTAACACATTCATCAACATTTTGCAGTATTGGGAATCCTACAAAAGTTATAGTCGTGCTTTACACCATAACTTTCAGAGCAGTCTATGTGCTAGGACTGTGGCTGGCATAGGCAGTGTGGAATGACAGATGGGGGATGTCTAATTCCTGTCCCTGAAACCGAAGAGTGCACCAGCAGACTTCTGTACACCCTGGGAGGGATAACCAAGGTCTGCAATAATTAAAACGTGCTCTAATGAGTCTCTGTCTGTCTGTCTCTCTTTCTGTCTCATGCATGTGCATGCTGCGCATGTGCCCCCCCTCCCCCCAACAAAGTCTGTAGGTTAGTATTTTACTACAGGTTTGCCGCTGAAATGCTTCCACATGAGGCCTTGCCTGGAGCCAGCGTCAGAAGTGTGTATGTATCCTCCCTCATCAGCCGTTTGCAAATGTGGGATGGTAACATTGAGATTTCCATAAGTTAACACATTTTGTTTCTTTACCAATATTATTTTGAAAAGTGAAATACTCAGAGGCAAGAAACCAGTTCTAGACACAAATCACCATGGCTCACATATGACTCAAGGTGCAATGAATTCCCATTCTATCAATTATTCCATCAACTGGTCTGTTTCCCATATACTATGTCCACAGCACATAAAAGTAAAGTAAGTCAATTAAAAAAGTAAGTCAATTAAAAAAAAAAGATACCTATGAACCATTACAATAACCAGACTGTCACAATAACTGTAAGAGTTCAGTAGCGACATGTGTATTTTGACAGTAACCAACAGCTCTCTAGTTGGACTGAAGACCTGATCAGCAAAAGGGACATAATCCAGCACTGGAAACCTGTGTAGTCACTCAGTGCTTGCAAAGTTGTAGATCTTGGAAGAGAACCTGTAATGATCAGTTTACTAAACCAGAAAAATCCCTAACTACATTATAAACATCTGTCCTTGTACACACAGGTAAATATAGTCCTCAACTCTCATCAAGAAAATTTGTCTTTGCAAGACACAGAGATCTTTACAGGAAGCTACAACCAATCAAAATGCAGAGCTATGGAGCCCAGTCACAAGAGCTAGTGCTACAATACAGTTCCTGCACCTAAGGGTCACAGATCATCGTGGAAGAGGGGGCAGAAAGATTGTAGGAAGATAACACAAGCAGCAAATTGATGATAATTCCATTTATTGAAAACCTTTAAGAAAGGGCCATGCCAAGTGATCCAGTTCATAGTTGGGAAATTACTATGATAAAGTCTACCTATTAATAACCAATGAAATGCAAAAAAAATTTTATTTTTGAAATTATTAATGGCAACGAATAACACAATTGTTGGTAAAGAATCAAAATTCCCAGACAAAACTGGTGAAGGACTCAAAATGGTGATGGCTCTTAATTTACCAAAGTATGTGACATCATTAAACATGTATACCTCCTCTGAGCCAATGTTCAGCTGTCTAGAGGTTCATTTCAGGGAAGTAACAAGGACTGCATACTAGTGTTATTATCTATAGGAATCTACAATGTTCTAACTAATGAAGTAGTTAAAACAAATGTAAGGAATGGTTAGAGATCTCCTACATTGTGCTTTCTTATTACCATATGTCTTCTGTATCAGCCCGAACAGAATGGCTTGGTCTGGGTAGTTCAGAAAGATGAGCGGTTTATTTAGTTCACAGAACTAAAGCAAAATCTCAGTAGCCTCTGTAAAGCTTTACTGAGGATGAGGAGGCATGTGCTGTCATGCTGGGGAAGTTTGTAATGAAGACATCACATGGACACATAGCGACCCAAAAGGGATCTGGCTACAGGCTCTCTTATAAAACCTGCTTCTCATAAAAGATCAGTGCTAAACAGCTGCCTTAATTTCTTCAGAGGATTCTTTGCCCAGGAGCCTTGCTCACTGACTCTAGAAGCCACCTCTCTGAGCTTCCACCCTCTCCAGACATCAGTGGAATGGGGACTAAGCTTGTAGCATGCTTAGCTCTGGGAAAAAGACTTGTGAGCATCTTCCAAACACTGTACCTTCTGTGCACTAAGCTCACATAGTGAATGAATACAAAGCATTCTTTCATAGTTTGAATTTACTTGTCGTCTGTGTTGTGTGGGTGATTCTTTTAGGTATTAAATGAACAAGCAGGGCACAGGTTTTGGTAAATACCCAATCCCACAAGATTTATTTTGCACTGAGTGTATGATGACTTCTGGTGACAGCTATTTAGTCACTGAAATAGAATGGAGCAGGTTATAAAATACTATTTATAATGTAGTCTCATTGGTTTTATTTTAAGGAACAATTATATATACAGGTAAAGCTTATTTATATATCTAGTGATATTTCTTACCTTCAAGTTCTTTGTTCCTGATATTAAAAAATACATGTATATTTATTATGCATCCTAATATGGTCCTAATATTAATTGAGTACAATAAAATTTTAATAATTCTATTCTTTATTAGTATTTTTTTAATATGATGAACTATTATAATTTTTAATCTATTGATACAAATTAAAACTTATGTTTAGTAAGAAAATAACCTAAATGGTGATCAGATAAACCAGGTCTCTATTATCTTTTATCAAGTTTAGGAAATATTTGGGAAAAATGTTAGGTGTACTTGACCTGAATTTTTATACCCAGCTATGTAACAATTGCACAGCAATAAGTGTGTGCATGTGTGTGCACGTGTGTGTGTGTGTGTATGTGTGTCCATTCCAGTTTCATGCAGTCACTCTTTTTTATTCTTTTACTTGGTTCTCTCCATTTTCCCTTGTAACAACAGACTAGACATGTCTACCTTTTATTTATTGTGCAGACTTGTAACAACAAACTAGACATGTCTACCTTTTCCCCTCCCCTTCCCACACTGATGTGATATTGTAAGGTGGACAGGCATAATCAGAAGGAAAGGTTGCCCTCAGCCATGTGAAGATAGAAGATTCTGGAGAGATTCCAGTGGTCTTGCCAAAGTGTGTTACCTTAGTTTGGATCAGGAATGCTTCCTGAGGCCCATAGGTTAGATATTGGTGCTTTCTGGTATGTAGAGGTGGTAGACATGTGAGGAGATGGGGTAAGTGAGAGGTCCTCTGGTGTCTTCTCCATTTTTCTTCCCTCCTCAGTTGCACTGAGGTGATGTGATCTGTTCTGTTTTTTTTCTCTGCCTGCCATGATGCTCAGCAACACCACAGTACCCCAAATACTGGGCTCCCTGATCAAAGACTGAGCTTTCCAAAGCTGTGACCCAAGTTAGGCATTTCTTCTTAACACTGAGTATCTCATCTGGCACTACTAAAGAAAATGTGATGAGCCCAATGCAAATGTCTCTAGACAGACCTGGTACATGATATCCCAGCCTGCACTGGGGCTTTAGCTCCTGACTCTCCTTCCTGCTCAGGGAGATGTCATCCACAGAAGGGGATAACCCAGGTCGTTTTCCAGGGTCTGACTCAAATAAGATGCCAGATACATGACGTTCTGGAGTCTGGTGTGTTATATAAAACTGGACTTTGCTGCACAAGACATTTCCCATCATGCTTCTTTGTTCCATGTTTTATTGTGATCTGTCTGCTGTGTTCCATCTTAGCAAACCTCTCATTACTAGGGCTCTCCTTCTTGCCCTCATTCTCTTTCTTTACATAATATATGCAAAACCGATTTGTTTAATATAATTTTTATCGATCCTTTGAAAATTGCACATCATGCACCACATTCACACTCGTTTCCCGTTCTTTTCATGTCTGACCCCTACATGTGGATGTATGACTGGGGGTTGCAGTGGAGGCAGGGGCATCACAGAAGCCTTCCCTGTTTCTCTTTCCCAGTGCATCTGTAGCCATCAATGTCACTGCAAAAGTAGCCTCCTTGCTCTTTACAATCAGTGGGAACATGGATCATGGGCTTCCACATGGTTTCTGGTGACCATGACCATGAATATGATCCTTGGCTACAGTAGGCCCATAGACCAGACAAGGCCCTCAGAGGGAGCTGGGACCACAGACACCAACATGGCTTCAGGCAATAGCTCAGACCATGGACATCTACATGGTTTGGGATAGTAATACAGGCCATGGACATCAACACAGATCCTAGCTGCAGTCAGACCAGGGACCCAGACAGAGACTCATGGCCCAGGACATCACCTTGGCTTCAGGTGGCAGCACAGGCCACTCCCATCAACATGACTCCTAGTGGTAATTGCACAATCCACTGGTATCAGCATGGATTCGGGCAGCAGCCAGGACCACGGACATCCTCATGGCCTTTGGTGGTAAAATGGGCCAAGAACATCAACAAGACCGTGGCTGAGGTAGGACCTTGGCCCCAGACATGGCCACCATTGGCAATATGGATCCAGACATCACCATGGCCTTAGGTGGCAGTGCAGGCCACTGGCATCAGCCTGGTCCTTGCCATCATCACGTCTAATGTCTCTAGTTCTACTTCCCTCCACAGCATAAATTCCATCCGTTTATCTGTCTTCCCATCTGTCCATCACATATTTATTCATAGTAGAGACTTCCATCTCCATCATCATGAAGGCTGGGCAGAACCAAAGACAAATCAAAACAGACATCTGAATGGGTGCAAAAGAGTGCATATATACACACCTTTATGTTTATTCTTTATGCACTTCAAATAAAGCTGGTTATCTTACCACTTAAATTTATATGGGCTAAATTGATAAGTAACATATCCGTATAGAAATGTATATCTATCTTTGTTCATCATTTTGTTAGAGCTTACTGAATTATTTTCATTAAAAATGGGAGCATCATTTCTCATTTTTATCAGAAATATTTGAAATTTCCTTTCCCACATCCATCCACTAGGAGAAAGTTTTACATCTTATATATGTATAGTCTTACAGATGCAAAGTGACTGATAGATACTTTACATTTGTCTGACTACAAGTGAATTTGAGCATTTTGTAGATCAGTGACTCTAGTATTTGTGCTTGGGTTAACCGTTGCACTTCAGTTTTGTTGTTTTATTTTTCCTTATTGAGAATTGACAGCCTTGTACATCACACCTCCTAAGATATTACCATAATCATTTTTCTAGCTCACGTGCTTTTCTCTTGGTATTTTTTCATGGTAACTTTAACCTATTTTTTCCTTTAAATATGTCTGGTCTTCAAGCTGTGGTTAAAATAGGAATATCTTTGACTCTTATTTTTAGTCTGCTGATATTTCTGTAACCATTAATTCTTAATCTTTCAACATATTGAGCACCCTTAACCCATCTAAAAACTACTTTAATGTATGTGTAAGATTCGTGTGAGAGTGGAGTCTGTGTTTGAGATAGACAGGCAGCTACTGCAGTGTCTTTCATTAAATAGCCCGTTGATTTATGGTTACATTATGCTAATGCCTGCTTCTACATACTGTCATCCACTCTGTTTCCCTGATTTATTTCTTTAATTTCATGTTTCAGTGCAGTTGGTTAGCTCAGTCTGAATTGTTAACACTCCTGAATGCCAGTGTCTGCTGCTCATTCAGCTAGCCTGGTGTGGCTTTCTATTCAGAGGGGCGTGGTGACATGCTACCTGCATGCACATTTGCTACTTTACTAAGGTGGTGAGGAAGCACTGAAGAAGTTCAATAATTGTGTTTAATCATATGGATTACTTTTTAAAGTATCACAGTGAATGTATTGATTACTTTCTGTGTGTTGGTGTGTCCTATCACATCAAAGTTGTCTAATTATTTGATTATGAAAATTTATACATTAACATATAGGTTAATAGGCACACATAATGCACACTTTCATGTTGTTCACTCATTGAGAATATCAAGTGAGGCTGAAAGGAACATGCTTATGCCCTCCTACACTTAATCCACACTTGTTAAGTTTGTCTCTTAAAATATCACACCTATTACAATTTTTTTGACTTTGATCTTTTTCTAGAATTCAGACAGACTATGCTTGACCTTATTTTCTTTTATATATTTTAATATTTAATATTTATCTCTATAATCTATCTCCATTGCATTAAGAATAATTTATTTGTGGCAATTTTCCTACCTACTACCTTTTCTCCTGCTAAAAGTAAAAAATGTAAGTTTAGTTATTATTTAACTTCTTAGTCTTTTTCATTGCTGGGATTCTATATACTATTCTTACAAGTCTGTTATGTTTCTACGATAGTTCACTTTAATTGTCAACTGGATTCCTACAATCACCTGGGAAGTGAGTCTCAGTGAAGGTTTGGTTGGACTAAGAACATGTCTGAGGGTAATTGTCTTAATGAAGTTAATTGATGTGGGAAGACTCAGTCCACTGTGGGCGACACCATTCCTTGGGCAAGGGGCTGTTAACTGTATATAAACATGGAGAAACTGAGCTGAGATAAAAGAGGCAAGCAAGTGAGCACAGTACTCATTCAGTTCTCTGTACTTGACTGTGGATGTAACTGCTTTAAGCTTCTATCACTCTGGCTTCCCATGATTTGTAATCAACCCCCCACTCTCTGTGTTGATTTTTATCAGAATATTTCATCACAGCAACAGAAATGAAACTAACACAATTATCTTTAATAAGCTCCCTGTTTTTAAGTTTTTGAACTTAATTTGTATTCCTCTAACAAGAGCAAGAGAATTGCCATATGAGGTACAAGGCAGTTGCATAGGGGTGAGTTTCAAACTCTGTTTTAAAGTAACCTTTTCATCTCCTTCTTGGTCATGATGTCTTGATTTCCTGTGTGGTTGGAGATTTTTCTTGTAATTGCTAACATCTCTTGAATCATTATTTGTGAAAATTAATTTAAGGTAGAGAAAAAGAGCGTTTTCATTTGGGAAATATTTTCTCTCCTCAGTGCCTCTAGTCTTCTCAAATTGGATCACTTTAAATTAATGGCTATGGGAATTTTGGGCCCATGTGCTTAAATTTGGCTACAACTGCAGGTTTCTGGATTTAAATTATTGCTTTATGTGTATGTGTGTGGTGGGTGTGTATGCGGGTGTGTGTGAGTGTAGGTGTGTGAGTGTGTGTGTGTTCTCCCCAAGAAACTAAACAAGTGACCTTGTAGCAACTGTGGAAAAAGGGTAAAGAAATTTAGAAAAAACCAAAATTGATCCCTACTCTAGGGCTTAGCTATAACCCCCTTTCAGTTCTGCATTTCCTTTTTTAATACTGTTCTCAATAGACTCTTGAGTTTTAACTCTCCACTCTGCCTAAGAAGCCAATCACACTAAAAACCTAGAAACTACCGGTAATGGATGGTAAAATGTTCAGCGGAATTATCCTATAGGTGACAGACCCCCTATGCCCTCTCTTTCTCTCAATATGCAAGTAGACTAAAAAACATTAAGAATCTTGAGCACATTTTTGACGATTAAACCTCTGCTAAGTAAAAACTGGAATTCTTTCTGAGATTGCACCCAGAGTTCCACAGCTGTAAGATGGTATCCTCTGCTTTCTTCAGCTTAACACAAAGACAGAGGCTCAGGGCAGGGTAGGCTCAGAGCAGGGCAGGGTGGGCTCAGAGCAGAGCAGACAGATAGAGTATGAAGGGGTCAATCTTAGAAGCACCAGGATAGGAGAACTACTGAGACATCAAGTCCACACATAAATCTTTCTAGAAACTTCATAGGACAAATACAGCCATCTATGTTTCAGGAGACCCCAGAGCAGTAAAGGGCAACCAGTCAGACCTGGGATGTCTTTCTACACAGGTCAGCAGCAGTTTCAGCTTTAATCTGAACACATTATAACTGTATTGGAACAAAAATGCCTAGACAAATCCTCTAAGAGGCAAGGTTCAGAACTTGCACAATGTACCATACACAAGCTCTGCTTTAAGTTGAATTTGTTGCATGTTCAAAGAGAGATGTGTGCCCTCACCTCACAGTAACAGGCAGTCACCACCCAAGTGTAGACAATGGTTTAGGGTAAAAAATCACTTAGGTAGCTGTTTAAAATACACTTGAAGAATTAAAGTAGATAGCTGTTATGTGACAGTAGGTAGAAAAACTATAGAAAAGTAGAATATGGAAAAGGGAGAGTTAAAATTTGTGACATTTGTAATCACAATTTTGCTAAGAGCAATCAACAGAAGGTTCAAGATGGAAGGAAAAAGATGGGATAAATGCAAAAATAGATTAGTGATTGTTACACTACCTAAAATCAGAGAAAAGGCTGGCAAAAGGCTCAGCAGTTATGACTGCTTGGTGCTCTTCCAGAGGTCCTGAGTTCATCTCTTAGTACTCACCTTAGACACCTTACAAACACCTGCAACGCCTACCCTTGGGGAACCAATGCCCTTTCCTGGGCCTCTTCCAATATCCACACACATGCGTAAAACACATTTTAAAAAATTCTTTTTATAAAACAGAGGAAGAAATTGAAGAGAGATAAGTACTCTCAGATACTCTGTGGAACCATGTTGGTTGTGTTAATGTAGATGGTACTGGAGTCTTGGGAACAGCAAAAAGCAAGATTAGAGTTAAAGCAATAGTGGCTAAGAACTTCAGGCACATAGAGAGCACCAGGATAACCCAAGCAAGAGACACAAGAAAATTCTTCGAAACACTCAAGGTTAGCTGTTACACATAGAAAGTAAAGATTTTCATGAAATTGTGAGAGGAAGAAATACTGCAATAATTGGAACAAGGATCTACTCCTCTCTACATCTTTATTTTAGAAAAAATGGAAATCATAAAATCCTGGACTAGCATGACAGAGTCATGACCATTGACGTGATAGTGGTGTGATAGCATGGGAGATATATGATTGGATCTAAGGCAGGTTTCATGAGGTAGAACCCATACCGACTACTATTACTGGGGCGAAGAACCTATAGCCAGACAGGTCATAGACCCTACAGAGGACCTACTACTATTTCTGCTAAATGGACATAGTTGTGAACTGATTCTTTATAACTTATTGTTACACACATCCATCAATGCAGCTTTCAGCCCTCGTTAGAGAAGCTTCTAACTGCAGTAGACACTGAGTAACACAGAGCTCACAACTGGTCAAGGTATAGAAAATAAGAGACTGTGGAATGCTCAGCTGTAGACGGGGCATCTACATTATATACCTTCTCCCAAGGCTCAGAGATCAGTGTGGAAGAGGGGACAGAAAGATTGTAAGGGCTGGAAGTGGTAGATGAGTTCTGTGGAACAGACTTTTCTTATCACAGCAGGTAAATTACACATATGAACTCACAGTGGTTATGATATCACACACAAGACCTGTGCAAGCTTTAGCATGTAAACAACATGAAGAAGGGAGGTGGTCACAGGTCTTACCCTTAACTGAGGAGCTTGTTAACTAGAGTAATAGTTAATAACTAATGAGAGAGTGAGGGAAGGAGTAAGGAAGGGAAAAAGAAAGAGAACACTTTAATTTTTCTTTAAAATGGGTCTACAATGCTACAGTAGATGGTCCTACACTCAGAAGTATATGGGCAATATAATTGACCTTGATTTTTTTTTTTTTTTTGACATGAAGTTGGGAAGCTTAGATGGCAAGGGAGAATAACTAAAATACAATATATAAAATTCCTGAAGATTTACATGAAAATATAAATAACACCAAACCCCAAACCCTTTCAATTTAAGTATTCTCTTTGTATCTAAACCCCTCTTCCAAAATGAAGTGTAAAGTAGTTTTTAGTATTAGAGAAACTGAAACTGAGGACATTTGTCTCCAGTTATCTTGCGCTGGAGCTGTTCTAAAATTGCTTGTCTAAGATGATCCTAGATTCTATGTCCAGTCCCCAAGAAGGATGAGGAGGCATTGAGTGGTGGATACAGGGGCAAAGATAACACCAAATGTCTTAGTCACTGTTTTATTGTTAGGAAGAGACATGTGATGAAGGCAATTATTATAAGTGAAAGCATTTAATTGGGGTTTTGCTTACAATGTTAGGGGTTTATTCTATTATTGTAATAAGAAGTACTGAGGCATGCAGGCAGGAGCTGGAGCTGGAGCTGAGCACTATGCTCTAATCACAGGCAGAGAAAACAAGACTTTGGGCTTGCTATGGGCTTTTGAAACCTCAAAGCCCACCCTAAAATGTACTTCCTCTAAAAATGACACAAGTCTTAATCCTTCTAATCCTTTCAAATAGTGTTACTCCCTGTTGAATAAGAATTCAAAAATATAAGCCTATGGGGGCGGTATTCTTATTCAAACTATGATACCATATCACAAACAGATGTAGCGATCGTGTGTGTGTGTGTGTGTGTGTGTGTGTGTGTGTGTGTGTGTGTGTGATGCAGAGTCAGGACCTTAAAGAGGTCAAATGGGGCAGATCTCTTACAAAAACTTCCTCCTGCAAGAAGAGAGAAACACACATGTACAGAGGAAGATCAGACTCAGAACAAGAAAGAGAAAGCCCCCCTCCAACATCCCCCCCCCCCCATCAAAGACACTTTAGGAGCAAGCACAGCAGCTGACACCTCAGCTATGGACATGTGTTTTCCTCACTATGGGACAATAAATATCTTTCCTTTGAAACATGTTTTTATTTCTAAAATACCAACATACAAGTTATCACACTTACTGATTAGACCTGCTGAGATGGTCTAGGCAATACACAGTCTAAACATGGGCAGGCAATCACAGCCTCTACCAGAGCACTCCAAGGAGGACCTGAAGAACTGTTGGTCTCCTGGTCACATTCAGAGAACAGCATGGGTCTGCCTGCAGAGCCTCTCACAAACATAACTGTCTCATTCTTCTCATGTAAACTTGCATTATTGGTCCCAATATTTGAAGGCATGGAAGTTGTGAGCCAAACCAATGTTTGTCCTACTAAGTCCATCAGTGGCCCCTGTCGATCATCTGCTACTGTCTATCTCTCACCTATGAAACCATCTGTATCTATCATCTATTAACTAATCATCTGTATCAAACATCTATATATCATTTATGTATATATGTAAATATCTATTTATTGAATGGCCTATCATATCTTTACCTATCAGCAAGTTTGATAATGGTATCTGTACCATTATCTATCTAATTTAATATATGGGACTGTTTAAAGTGAAAACAGCATCACTGTTTCATTTGATCTATGACCTAATAGGGCTAATAGATATTAAGAGGAGCATAAAGCATAAGAATATACTTCAGAGTTACTATGTTTCCCAGAAGTAATTGAATAACTCTGTTCATTGTGATAAGTTAAAGATGCATGTTGTAATCAATAAAGCTCTAAAATTATTCAAAGAAATATAGATAAAATTCAATACACTAAGTAAAATGTAATCCTAGAAATCACATTAGAAAATGAAAGATTCAAGAAATAAAAAGGAGAGAAAACAAAATTAAAAAATGGTATGTCAATAATGATATTAAATATATAGATTGAATAACCCAATCAAGGGATTACCATGGTGAATTTGTAGAGAATCAATTCAATTATGTCTACAAGTAAAATGCAACAGAAAATTACAAATAGATCAAAAGCTTAATATTAGAAATGATATTCTCTGAGATTAGTCCCAGAAAGGAGCAAAGTTATAAAAAGAGACCCATGATCCAGAAAAAGACTGTGGAATCTCCTTGGTGGTGGGCTCAGAACCAGAAAGGAACAAAGTTATTATAACAGATGACATGGGAGCCAGAGAAGAGAACAGAAACCTCATGACAGTCAGCTCTGAAGAAGAAGTAGCCTCAGTGTGAGACCCTGCGACAGTTTGGAGATGATCCTGGCTGCAGAGACAGGACTCCACACTGTGAGCTTAATAGAAACCACCAGTGACAAGTGCATTGAAATTAATATTATTGTAGTTTGGGGTTTGATGAAATATATTCAAGTAATGTTATGCACTAGCTAGCATTTACTCTGAATTACTCTACAAATTCCCATAGTTAACTCCATTTTTCAAGTAAAACAGAAATATTATATTTCCAGTATGATAATGAAATAACCTGACAAGGCTTAACTGTCATAATAAATAAATTCAAATAAAAATTTCCCATCTAGATAAAAAGTACAGTGTAAGACATTACTGAATTAGTCTTTCCTTTACTCAAATTTTAATTTGTGTGCCTGGCTGTTACAAATTCTCTAGAAACACCATGCATATAGAGCTATGAGGCAAAGCGGAAGAGCCAACACTGGTGTTGTCTTTCCTGCCGAGGCAGCATGGGTGTGGACAGAATTATAGCTTGTGTGCTACAAGTCCTTTTAAATAACTGATGTTGATCACCACCTATTATAAACCGGAAGCCCAGAGGTCATCCACATCCACTCCATCGTGTTTTACTCCTTTCAAAGTCAGTTCTTGGAGACAGCTATTTGTTATGACAGCCTGTTATGTTTATCAGGACTGCAAAGAATCAGACATTTGCCAATATGCATTCTGCACAGAGTGCTCAGTGTGAGTAGACAACTGCAGATGGAAATTAGTCTACAAAATTGGTGGCTTGATTTTGATTGTACACTAGCACAAGGCAGCATTTACACCTATTTTACAGGAGTCACAAAGTACAAGATGAAATTCTGCCTTTTACCAAATGCATGTTTATCCACCTCTTCCTTGAATGTGCTACACCCAGGGCTGGGTGGGCATGGGAAGCTAGGAATGTGAGTGGTGCTGAGACGCTTGGACTTTCCAAACAATATGGCCTTGATTATAATGAGTGGCTGAGTTTTATCTGGATGCAAGCATACAACCCAAAATGTCTCTGTGATTCTGAAACAACAGCATCTTTGTGAATTAGTCACAAAATGCCTGTTTTCTCAAAGATGGTCCATTCTACGTTAGCACGAATGCCCAGGGCAGCTGTCTATTTAGGTAACTTGATTTTCTGCTGATTAAATATGGACTCAGGAAGGGCCCATTTCAGTAGCTGATGGAGACGGAGAACAGGTTAACAGTTGGGTACAGCCTCGAGCAGCTTAGAATCTCCTGCTTCCTGTCTACCTGTGTGTCTGCCTTGAAGAAGATGAAAGACTGCAAACATCTCAGACATCCTGAGACAGAGGGGCCTGGATTTGGTGGGAAGCAATTGACCTCTCTTTTTCTGGTCTCTCATGTTGAATAATAACCATGCTGTATATCCTCGAGTGTCACCAGCTTTCGCTCAGAGCCCGGGTGTCTGTTGAGCAGTCTGGACACGCTATCTTAATTAGTCCTTACGTAAATCTACAAGGCCATCTTCATGGACTCAGGATGAGGATGTTTTCACACCGTATAGAGTAGGATCTGTCAAAAGTCAAGCCCATATCTTTTTTTTTTAATCCAAAGCTTATTTCCCATGCTACTGTTCCTTATTATAATTACTTCCCTTTTCCAATTCCTGGCTTGCTGAATTCTTTATTGAGAGATAATATTTGAAACTGAAGATTGGGATGGAAAGAATAAAAACCTGATTTATAATCCGATTTCTTTATCATGGGAGCCCTCAGCATGAAGGAGGAAAGGGGAGAAACGTTAAAAACAAGCACGGAATAACTAAAATTCACACCTGGAAATGCTAATGTCAACTCGGGCAGCATTTCACAACAAGAGATGAGATAAATATTAACTACAAAATCTTTTAGCAGAACCTATATATCTTACACCCACACAGATTTCGTGAGTATGCCGGCAGGGTCCCTTAAAATATTCATAAGAGGCATGGCTGGAGAGATAATTCAGTGGTTAAGAGTACGTCATGAAGTCTGGCCTCCAAGGACACCAGGCTTACAGATGATGCACAGACATACATGCAGGCAAAACACCCATCCACATAAAATATTTTTTTAAATAATAAGTACATGTATTTATGAGGACATAAAATGGAGATGTTTATGACAGAAGTAGCTTCATTTGTGTGCTAACACCCAGGGCATACTCTCATGTAAGTAGACAGACATGCTAGGATACCTGATTCTACTCTCCTTTCTCTGTCTCCCAGAGCCAGCTCTTAAAACGAAGGATGACAAAAGGTGATGATGCTTTTAAATGTCTACTTCTTGTCTGATTGATGGTCTGGTATTTTGAGTTACCTTAATGTCCAATCAAGTTTGTTATCTCTGATTTATATTGTTAAGGGTTAGAGAATGGGATTATTTTCCTATTTTGGAGCTATTTAATGGAGAAAAGAAAGCTGTCTCAGATGCCTGTGGAAGAGACTGAAGTGCTAGAGACATGAGAGAACAAGGTCTGGCCTGGAGCTTAGTTGGTAGTGTCTGTGCCTAGCATGCACGAAGCTATTAAAGCCTAGTAACCTCATGAGTGGAACATGCTGCCCCCACCCCATCTAAAAGCCCAGTGCTCAGGAGGTAGAGATGGAAGGATCAGAATTTTAAGACAACCCTTTGAAAGAGATCAGGATGCCCAAGACTGAGTTCTCAGCACAAAGGACATTTGTTTGTGCCAGAGGGACAGAGGGCAGGGGACAAGAGACAAGGATAAGAGATGGAGGTTGAGGGAGATGGGGAAGGGAACAAGGAAGAGAGGCAGGGAGTATTTGTTCCAGAGGACAAAGTACTTCCCCTGGGTAGAGAGGAGACAGACATGGTCCATAGGAAAATGGCAGTTTTTAAAGGTTCAAGAAAGAAACCCCACTTTAGGATGAGGTGTTTAATTTTAATTGAGCATGTTAATTAGGAGAGCCATGGGGGCTTTTGAGAGCTGGACATTATTAGTGAACCTCAGGAGGAAGAAGTGGCCAATTAAGGGGAAAGACCTTGGTGCCTACGTTTAGGAATGTAATCTAAGGGTTTTTAGAATGGCGAAGGGAATTAGGGAGGTCAAGGCTTGGCACAGCTATGCCTACCATGCTTGAGCTGGCCAGAGTCCCTCCTCATTGTCTAGTGGAACTCCAGACCAACCTGGGATACTTGAGACCCTGTCAGGGAACAACAGCAGCAGCAGCAACAACAACAACAACAACAACAACAACAACAACAAAACCACCCAAAATTGGACAATTGAATATTTTGAATCTTATCTACTCATATTCTAAAAGGGCAATGTATCAGAATGGATAGCTTTTTTTTTTCTTAGTTCAAGTTTTTCTTTTGAAATCTACCTCACAAAGTTTTGTGTCTGATCACATGAATAGGCCCCTGGGTGTTGATGACTTCCCATCCCTTTAGATGTTAGCATCTTTAAGCATAAACGTTACACTTACTTGGGTTATGCAATGAACAAGGTCTAGAAAACAGGCAGAGTAGGCTGACCAGACCTAGGGTGAGAGGAGTCTCACCAGGGGTTTTTCTTGGTTGAATCTGATGCAGAGATTCATTCATAGCTCCTCTATCTGGAGCTGCTCACTGTTCCACATGGGCGTCTCTGAGCTTGAGCCTACACAGCACCCCAAGGGCAAGAGTGTACCCTGCTGGGGCTCCAGTATCTTCAAGCCATCCCCTCACACACCTCAGTGCTTTCTTCTCTGAATCCCTGACACTGAAAAGGTAGAAGTCTTGTGGAGCTTAGCTACTTTGTAAGTGTGCCGGACAATTCTTCTGGCTAAGGAGAAGCAGCATGGTGTGGGTTTGAATAAAAGCATCTCTCTAGGCTCAGGTGTTTGACTACTTAGTTCCCAGTAGGTGGTGCCTTTGGGAAGGCTTAGCAGGCATGACCTTGCTGGAGCAAGCATGTCACTGGGGGTAGGCTTTGATGATTCAAAGCCACACCATTCCCAGTTTGCTCTCTCTGCATCACGCTCATGGTTCAAGATGTGAGCCCTCAGCTTCAGCACCACCAGACCTCATACCTCTGCTCTGCCATCAGGGACTCTGGAACGCAGATAAACCTTTTCTTCTAACAGTTACCTTGGTGTTATTCATCACAGAGGTGTAACTAATTCAGGTGCTTAAAAATGACGTATTTGGTTTTCCCTCCTTGGTAGGAAGAGTACTTGGTTTCCTTCACAGCCTCTCCTACCACAGCTGGTTTAAGAGACACCACGCCACAGGTCAGCAGGCAGCTGTGCCATATTCCTAAATATGGCATGATTTACCAGCAGACAGACGTGGTATTCAGCATGACCAAAATTTCCAGACATCACACCTGGCACTGTGTGTACTCCCTACTCTGAACAACAAGCAGCCAGCTCTCTGTTATGTTTCTCTGTTATGTCAGATTACAGAACAGCCTGGACCACATTCAGTTATGGCAGGAGAACATTTGTCTCTTGTCAGAGAGTTGGGAGGTTACATATTTATTGTTAAAAATATGGCTTAGTTAAAGATACACAGTATTTTATCATCTAGACACTGAAGATTCAATGATTTAAGGGATCACTTTTTTTGTCAGCCCATTTCCCAAACTTCCTGTTTCCAGACCATTTAGGTTAGATTAGGGATGACAATTTTTATTTGTTTGTTTTCCTCAAATGGTTGTGTAGTGTTTTGCTGACAAATATCTTAATAAAACTTAAGGGTATCAGGTCATGCTTTATTTTGTTTATTTAATGTTTTTCCATTTTCATTTGTGTGTGTATGTTTTCATGTGTGTGGGCATATGTGTGGGTGGGTGACTGTGTGCACATTTTCACATGTATGGGCACACATGTGGGTGGGCGCCTGTGTGTGCATGTTTTCATGTGTGTGGGGACACATGTGTGGGTGGGTGCCTGTGTGTGCATGTGGAAGCCTGAGGTCGATTTCCGAAATCATCCCTTATTATTCTCTTGTCTTTCAGTCACACCCAGACTCCTGACATGGCTCTTCTCACTGTGTTCTAGAGAACCCCTTATCTCTGTTTGCCAGGCTGGGTTCCCACCAGCATATACTTGGGTCCTGGGGATCTGAACTCTGGTCCTCATGCTCTCCTGGCAATTGCTTATGCACTGAGCCATCTCTACCGCTCCAGCTGGTTATATTTTCATTATATCTCTCTGAACATGTCAGAAACACGTCTCATCAGTCATTAAAAGGACAGCTCCAGCTTGGGCCCACAGTCTAGAGTTCACCAATATTTGGCATACAGATACCTACTGGCATATTGGAGTGGGGCTTTTGCAATATACCCATGAAATGTCTTTAATCATGAAACCTTAGGATTTAATTAAACATTTTCTCAACTGTTCAGAAAATAGTTTCGCAAAGAACTGATTTTATTTCAATTTTTTAGTAGTTCATTACACTTATATGTGGAGAATGGTACAAATATCTACTTTATATATTTCAAAGCAATTTTTGTTTGGTTTGAGGTTTATTTGTTTAGTTTTGGGGGTGGCTGGGTGGTTGTGAGGTATTTTTGTTGTTTGTTTTTTGAGACACAGTCTCACAATGTAGCTGAGGCTGATCTTGAATTCAAGCCAGTCTTCTTGCCACTGCCTCTGAAGCACTGATTAAGGGTCATTCTATCACACCTAGCTCTTTCAAAGATTTCTGATTTACACTTGACATGCAGTACATAGATCCTTTGAGCACATAGTCCATGTCAGTCCTTGTGTGTCAATGTCTGAGTTGCTGGAGGATGGCCCAGGCATAGGCTAACAGTTTGTTGAAAATGTCTTTGAATGTTGTAATTTCTTTTATGATGATGATGATGATGATGATGATGATGATGATGATGATGAATTATTTTATTTGTTTACATTTTAAATGTTCCCCTTCCCAGTCCCCCCTCCATGAGCTCTCACCTCATCCCCTCTCCCCTTTACCTCTAAGAGGGTGCTCCTCCATTCATCCACCCACTCCCATCTCACACCTCCAGCATCCCCCTTCTCTGGGGCATCAAGACTCCACAGGACCTAGGGGCTCCCTTCCCACTGAAGCCAGATGAGGCAGTTCTCTGCTACATATGTATCAAGGGAACGTATTGTAGATTTCTAATGAAATATAATTATGTTTTGATGAATTTTCTCTTGGTTTATGAGTTTTCTTTAAATTACTGTTGATCAAGTGACTTGTGAATCACAGTGACTACTGAGGAGAGAGATGTCACCAGGGAGAAATGGGTCCACATATGACCACACAGCATTAGTGAAGTACATCTCAGTGGCACTAATGTTCTGAATGTGGCCAGTGTGTCTGCAGCCTTGGTCTTGATGCCCAGGGGGCTAGATACCCACATCCCATGAATGTTTCAGACCAGTTTTTATTTCATTGAGCTAAAACAAAACTCAACAAATGTAAGAGTGGGCTTGCATAGATGCTGTTCCTTGCATAGACCCTGTCTCTTGAGTCTGCAAGCCACAGACCTTACCCAAGATTACATATGCCTTCTGAAACTTTTAAAGGTTCCAATGTGTTTTATTTTTCTTCTTTGAAATTCTTGTGCATTCCCGTCATTATTAATGACAACAAAGATGCATTTCTTGGCTGCTCAACAGAACAGAGTTGGCTGGTGAGTTTTGCCTTCATTGGTCTAAAAATGGACTCTTAAAAAAAATTCCCTAAATAAATTCCCTGAGTGTTCAAAAAGCAGGGAATAGTGCCAAGGGGCAAGAGCCCAAATACTGCCAAGAACCAAACTAGATGGGGCTGTCAACAGTGTATTAAGCACAAATAACAAATACGGTGTGCCTAAGTCTGGCCTGCCAGTTTCAAGTCTGTCCCCAAATTTCTGTCAAACTCTAATGTTGAGGAAGAAGAAAAAAATCCAGCAGTGCAGATTGAAACTCCCTAGTCACTAGCCCACATTTCTGGAAATAAAGTGAAGGTTAAGTCACTTTGACAGAAAGTAGTTTAGAGGAAGAATTCCAGGTAAAAGGAAGGAATGGCAGAGAGAGCAGGGGAGAACATTGTTTGGGGAGCTACAGAGACAGCCTCTGCAGGCAGATTTGTGATTATTCCTATTTATACATTACTCAGCAGTGACAGGTCATATCTAGCTTCGATGCTGGAGAGGGTGGTGTTTAAAGAAACCAGTTTTTGAGCTTTCAGAAGCATGGGGCTGGTGTAGCCTGGAGGGTGATTCACTAGGCTTAGTAGTGAGGAGGTGGTTTGACTTCTGCTGCCTGCTGCCTTACACTGTAGGGACCCCATTCCTGCATCATTTAGCCCCCCGGTGTGTGGTCACCAGTGCAGGGACCTTATCCTGCTCACAGTTTCCTGGGCTTTCTGGTACAGCCTCAGCCTCCCCATGGCACTCTCACGGGGAGGATAAAGACACCATCTTTCTGTTCTAAAAAAGAGATGGGAAGACAGGGGGAGAAGATGTTCTTATTTACAATGTGCTATTGTAACAATAGGCTGATGACTTCATATTATGACCTGTGATGTCTCTGTGTCTCCCTTGAGTGCTGGCCATAGAACTAAAAGCTTCCATGTGAATGGACAGAAATGAGCCCAGTGTGTCCCAGTCACCATGGGGGTTCTGGGTACAGAGCTAATGCATTACATTCCTCCAGCGTAGGTCTCTGTATCCAAGTCCAGACACTATGTATCCAATATTGTTACTGTTTCATCAAGGCTGGTTGGGAAGACCACACAGTGAACAGCATGCTTCAAGCTTAGCTTGAAGTGGGTTAAGCTTTTCCACATCACTTATTATTCTGTATGACTAGTACCTCCTTGAAGTTACTTTTTCATTCAGTATTCTTCAAAGGATGTTTTACACACTGTTTTCTGTGTCTTCCTGTCTTTGTTCATTTTCCTGTTACTATCATAAAATACCCTGACCAAAGTGATGTAAGGAAAGAGGGTTGTTCTGGCTCACAAGCCCATCATGGTGGAGAAGTCCTGGTGGCTGGAGCCTGAGGCACAGTTGGTCAGAGCACATCTGCAGTCAGGAAACTGAGGGTGATGAGTGCAAGCTGCTACTCAGCTTCTATTCTCTATCCCAGGATCCTAGCCAGAGAGTAGGGCTAACCACCGCTAGCGGTCTTCTCATCTCAAGGAATACAATAATATAATTCCCCACATGGTGATATGATCAAGATACGTTGTATAAGTGAATGGGATTATCAAAGAATAAATAAAAGATGTTCTAAATATAAAACAAAAAGCATGGGTAATTTGTTGTAGGCATGTCCAGAGGCCTATCTCCTAGGTGATTGGTGATTCTGTTAAATTGACAATTAACACTGACCATCACACTGCCCTTTAAATGAGGTTCTTAGATGCTGTATCAGAACACAAGAATGAGCAGGAGGAACAGGGATTCACTGGGAACTTGAAGTAAGATTACAAAGTTAAAAACAGAAAAAGGCTTTGTGGAAATTAGGTGACCTAGTCAGATGCGTAGGCCAACAACAACTGTAGTTTTCTAGTCTCCAATTCTGTTCCTTCTCAGTCTCCCATGGTGGAACCCTAAGTCTTGAACCCCAAAGTCCCAACTTCTCAAGTCCAGCATTGTATCTCCAGCTCTGTAAGTCAGAGTTCCTGCATTCCTGAGATACCAGAGGGCAATTGCTCTCTTTGTTCTGATGGTAAATATTGTCAATTTGATTGACACTTGAACCAACTAAAGAGACAGCCTGTGGGCAGGTCTATAAAGGAATTTCCAGGAGGAATTTGCTGAAGGGAGAAGTTCCTTGCCAAGGGTAGACAGCATCATTTAGTGGAGGCCCAGAGGAAAAGCAATGCTTTGCCTGCCTGCCTTTGCTCCTAGCTTGTGAGTTCATCTATCCTGTCCTTGTGCTGCTGCTGCTGCTGCTGCTGCTGCTGCTGCTGCTGCTGCTGCTGCTGCTGCTGTGCTTGGCCACTGTCATCCTCCATTTACTTTGGAACACATATTCTGAGCCTTACTTATGTGAACTGAAGACAGACATGTTACCTCAGAATGTCAGGACCAGATTGGACTGCTGAAGCATCGGGCTCATGGACTGAGAAGTCACCAGCACGAAGGTGACCACTGTTGGAGTACCCAGCCTGAATCATGTAATCCAGTCATGGAAACATATCCCTTCTATATTATCTCTTCATTCCATGAGTTCTAGAGAACAGTCACCTTCACTGCCACCTGCGGGGTGGGTTTTCTCTGTAGATTTCCAAATCCTGTCAGTCACATGCTGACTAGATGAAGGATCGTTTCATTTAAACCTCTGTATCTTCCTACTCTCTCTCTTTTCAGTAACTCTCAGACAGAGGAGCTCTATTGTAACAACAATATTGCCTTCTATAACTGCCAGTCCTATACCCAGGCTAACATGACACTAAGCATTGATTATTAACATTTTCAACAGCTTCGTGCATGTACATTCTGGTCAAACTCATCTCTCTGCCCTTTCTTACCCTCTTCACCCACACCAACCCTTCCATGCTACTTCCATCAAGTCTCCATTGCACTTCATGTCTTTTTGTTTTGATTTTGTTTGCAGTTTCTGGACCACTAGTTTTAATCAGGGCCACTCAGGGGCATGTTGTGACGCTATTCACTGGAGACAGACAATCACCAGTGGCTACAGCACTGAAGACAATCACTGATGTCCCCTCTTCTAGCAGTCCTACATTGCCATTAGCTTCTTTGGGGGTGGTGTGGCCTTATGAGCTCCTCTCCCATCTATCACTGAATGTTCATAGGTTCAGTCTTGTGTGAAACACATGCTTAAAACTTTCTATTATGGCCTTTGTCTCTATTGTATGGCTCTTACATTTGTTTCTGTTACTGCCTTCATGGCTTTTTATGAATTTTGGAGGAGGGGATAGGATGTTCTGTAGAAGCCTGAGTGTTCCATAGTCATTTGTTAACAGAACCATGACCAGCTATTAGTCTTGGCATTGACTGCCATTCTCAGCAAAGGGAAGCTTCTCTCACTGAGGCTGAAGGTCACACTAAACTGTTGGGAATAAATATTTTCGAGGCAGTGTGACAACATGAGTAAATTCAGTTTTAGTTTCCATGACCTCTCTAGCTATGAGCCTTTGACCAAGTCTACAATAATGAGCATCGACTCCCTTCTAAGCTGTAAGACTCAGATGCAGTCAGAAACCAAGTTTTTAGTCCACAATAGCTGTGTGCCAGTAAGGATTTCATGCCTGAAAAGCTAGTGTTATAAGAATTCAAGATCCAAAGGTATGAAAGACCACAGCAGATGTGTCTCTCTTGGTTACATTGTAGCAACTTCCAGCAGTAGGAGGTCCACTAGCAGAGAAACTTCCAGTTCAGCTCCAGCATTGCAGAAGCTGATGCATTTGGCTTTAGGATCTTAGCATATAGTTCTCATGGAGAACCAAGGGCAATATCAAAACTTATATAAATCTGGGGGACCTCTGGGGCCTTCCTGGCTGACAATTTCTAGGGAAGTGTTTTACACTGAGCATAAAGATTTTGACTTATAACCCATGTTGTCTAAGGTCATAATTATCCATCTATCTATGGCACTTGTGTCCAGAATACAATTCTATGATCACAGAATCCAGTCGTGTTCAAACTCATGAATATGCCACATAACTTTCTGCGTTCCCGTAGGTCACTTCATGTCAGTTCCTATTGGAGTCTCTTCCTTCTGTTCAAGAACCAGCACAATTGTGACCTCCTTGGACCCCCTTCCCCCCCCAATCCTTCAATTGCCTCATCGAAAAAAGATGGGTCTGGTGAGAGTGAACTTTATCCTAGCTGTGCTGCAGAAAACAGAACATCCAGGTCCACCCTCAGCTACCGATGTTTGCTAGACTCAACTTCCTGTCTCTCAGATGTCATATCTTTGCTTCTCTTGGGATTTTGCTCCAAAATCCACAACCTCTCAGGTGTTATCACTGTCTTCTTTCTGAGTTGTTCTAAGGTCTTAACCTCTTCTGTGTGGATTTAGCTCACTCTTCATGTGTTCTTATATTTTTGGTTATGAGCCTAGCCTTTAAAGGCTGAGCCATCTCTCCATCCCTCTCCATGTGTTCTTATTTGCTGTCTGTGTATCTTCCACTGAGAAGCTGATTCAGATACAGTTTTACTATTCTGTCTGTTTTCTGTTTTCTCTCTGCCCATTCCCATTGCACCTCTCCTTTGTGAAGAAGTGTCATTTGCAGATTTCCTCCTCTTTACATCTGTTCCCTACTGATGCTGTGGCCCCTGGGATTGGTACCAAGCAGGGTGTGACAGATGGGGAACTGTATCTGGACTGGGTAGGAATGCAAATTGCCACCAAGTAGACACTTGCAAACTCATTTTCCTGTCAACTATGCATATAACAGTGATTTATCTATTTGTTTTGTTGCTGAGGGCATGGCAGTGATGACAGGCATGCCATGATCAAGGGGACATGTCTGAGCATTCTTTACATTTTAAACCACTATGTCCTAGTAATATCAGAAAAACGGCAGGAGATACATAACAGCATAATGGGTTTCACTGTTAAAATATAAACACAAAACACTATGATGGTACAGATTTGACAGCATGATAGTTGCCATAGACATAAATAAGATATAGAGTGCAAGATTTTTCTTAATTCTTAAAATTAAGGTATCTTGGAAATGTTTTAAATAAGTAGTAACCTCTAAACCAGGGGATATTGATTCCAATTCTCTACTTTGATTCCTTGGAACATATAAAAATGGTTTCAATGTACCATTTCCTTGAGAATATCTGCAAACTCTAGGAAATGGTGTTGATGCTCTCCAGTTTAGAGGTTTTGCAATTTAATTATTGAAATCTAAGATGCATTTCATGCAAGAAGAAACAGACAGCCTACAGACACAGGATATTCTTATCCACAGAGCTGAGGAGCAATTTCTCATCTGAAAATGGTGAAGTGACTAATGTGGTACCTGGGAGAGATGCGGTCACAGCCATGGACAGAGCAGCATGTGGATTAGGTGCTGCATCATCTAGATGGAGCCTAGATGGGATTCCTCCAAAGCATCCCCCAGACAAATGCAAATGGTACATGTGATGATGACCAGATGGGGATGTGGGATCTGCGCAGAGATGGCCACACCAAAAGACAGTGTACACAATCCTGCCCACTGTGAGAACAGTGCACACAATCCTGGCCACATTGAGAGATGGTGCACACAATCCTGACATTAGTTTAGAAACTGGGACTTCTCAGACATTGCTGAAGAACAATGAGACAGAACAAGCTCATGGCGCATGTATTTTCAAACTGTTGCAAGCACTCTACAGTGAGTTTTTATCCCTTAGAAAAGTAAAATGGGTCGTTAAGTATCCTCTTACAATTCAGTCAACATCTAGCTTATTCTTAGCATGGTACTTGGAAGGAGTCTTCTGGTGACATTTGAAAAATTCTTGATCAACATAGGCTCTTATAAAATTAGTTTATTTTGTGCAAAAGTTTGGGAGAAAGATAGAGGTCATCTTCAAAGGGGGCGTTGTGGACAATTACATAATATTTAATGTTGGATATTTTTCTCAGGATGAAATGTACATGTGTTGATCCAAAATGTCACAGACTTCCCATGAATGTGATTCTTTCTGATCAGCAGCAATCAGGACTCTTCTCATTTCATTGATTCTCCTCCCCCCAATCATTACTTGAACACCTTTAAAAATTTAGTTTTTTATTATTTATTTATTTCAAGGCACAGTCTTGCTCTGTAGCTCAGGGTATCTTTTAACTCCACATCCTCTGACCTCCTCCTGGCAAGCCCTGGGATCACAGGGGTGGGATGATGCACCCAGTTACATTTTGACAGGAGTTTGTCACTGTTGGAAGTTTTATAGAATAATTGAGAAAGCATACATTTCTTTAAGTTGCACGTACAGTGTGATCTGTGTGCTGACGGCTTCTGGAATAAGTGGATATAGTAATTCAGATCAAATAATGTTTTGTTTTAGTTTTTCTGACTTTCTGTCTCTGTCTCTCTGTCTCTTTCTCTCTTTCTCTCTTTCTCTATCCATATATATGTTAGAAAATATTTGAAAGAATGTCCTTGGAAAATATGCCAGAAGAAACAATGTGGAATGAAGTAATAGAAATAAAATCATCTAAATATAATACAGCAGTCAAGTATAAGTATAATCAAATTAAATGAAGAGTGGTAGTAAGTCCAACACAGCCCTGTTATATAAACACATGTGGGAGAATCATAAAGCATGAACTGTTTGACTATTCTCAACTTCGACATCAGGTGATTAGAAAGCACCTCCAGAACATTTGCGCTGGGTGATGACCCAGGTCTTCCTGGAACTAGACCTTGAGCGACTGCTAGCAGCAGAAGAAAACAAGGATGCCTTTAGACAGTTAATAGGCTTTAAATCTTATTTTAGTTTTAATTCTCTGTATGTATATGCATGCATGTGTGTGTATATATAGGTGACTTTAGTGACCCGAAGAGGACACTAGATCCCTGGGGGCTGGGCTGGAGTTACAGGCAGTTGTGAGCTACTCAGTGTAAGTTCTGGGAACTGAACTATGGTCCTCTGTAAGAGCAGGGAGTATTCTTAATCTCTGAGCACCAATCCAGCCCCCCATTAAGTTTTTGTCATATATATATATATATATGTATATATATATATACATAAATACACACAGACTAACATACGCACACATGTAAACACACACACACACATACACACACACACACACACACACACACACACACACACCCCTTATGAAATCACTTGGGTTTTTTGGCTTATTGCTCTTGTAAATCAAAGCCTAGCTTAATGGAGGAAGTCTAAATCATACTCTGGGAACTGGCTGTAGATGCCTCTTAACTGCACATTTACGTGTTGACTCAGTTACACTAAAGATGCAGAAGGCTCTCATAGTTCTGGAAAACAGGAGTAAATGAATAGAGATCTATTAAGCCCTTATCTGCCTTACTCAAGTTGAGCGGTGAGGGACTTCTCTCTTCACATTCCTAGGCCCTAAGCAACACTTCCATGGGTAGAATTGCATATTCTTTTGCTGCACACACTGCATAACTGAAACTCTGCCTACAAACCTCCAATTTTATACCTTCTCCCACTCCTAAAAATAGAACAGTGACTCTTCCTTCTGACTCACCATTTGGAACAGGGGCACAGCCATGATTCCTACCCTAGCCACCCACCTGACCCCCAACTCAGAGTTAGCAGGTCTCAGAGAAATAATGTGAAATATTTAAATGAAATATTTAAATGAATTTAAATATTTAAAATTGTCTAAGTACTTGCAGTGGTTGAAGTACATGAAACAGTTGATAAAACACTGATTCTTACACTTTTAGTATTCATAAAAATAATTTAGTATTAGGAAAATAGAGATAACTGCTTATCAACAATGCTGAAATTACTTTTTGAAAAGGTCACAGCATTTCCTCAAGTCAAATGAGGGATGTTAATATGAACTCTCAATAATAGGGCCACCTGAACAAGACTAGCATAATGACACCATCAACTGACATGCCAATCTGAACAGAGGACATTCCACAAGGACCCACACTTAGAAGAAGTACTTAAGGAGGTCACTGGCTACTGAGAGAGTTTGCTCCAGGGATGAGCCCCTGCATAGGTTGCCTAATACCAAATGGTTAGTGCTGGATGTACAGTCAGGCAATGATAACTGTACTTAGTAAATTATATATTCATGTTTGTGTATATGTGTGTATGTATATATGTATATGTGTGTATGTGTGTCCATGCATACATGCATACCTGCCTGTGTATGTCTGTGTGTGCATGTGTGTCTATGTGTGTGCATGTTTGCATATGTATGTGTGCAAGCATGCATGAGTGTCTGTGTGGGGGTGCATGTGTGTGCACGTGTGTGTATGTGTATATGAGTGTATGTATGCATGTGTGCATATGTATGTATATGTGCCTGTGTGTGCATGTGTGTAATGAAGAAGATGTAATGAATTTGGAACAAGGAGCATGAGAGGGTCTGTGAAGGGAGAGGATGCAGTAGGAGCGATATATAAAGTTTTTGTAAATTATCAGGAATAGAAGATAGTTATAATGTTTTAGGGGAAAAGCTTGGACTCTGGAAATCCAAGTATTCAGCAATCAACTCCCCATCCTTAATAAATAGATCTGAAATGGTGAAAGGCAGAAAGGGGGGTGTTTAATCACTGCACAATGGAAAGAAGAGCCAATAAAGGCTCCAATATGCTCACATCCATCTTTCAGATGCTAACTCGAGCTCTAAATTCAAGTAGAGGAGGAACTAGGGCAGGCGGGCAAGAGGCCTGCATAGTTAGGCAGTTCTCAAAAAGGCAGGGTTGGGTGATGCTTGTCTCAGCTCTGGTTCTCCAAAATGGTAAAGAGGTACTGCTCAAGGATCACCTGGTTCTCAGGAGATGGTTACTCAGGCTCCAGCTTTGTGCTAGCTGGTGGGTTTTATTTCAACTTGACAAAGGCTGGAGTCATAAGAGAGGAGGGAGCCTCAGTTGAGAAAATATCTCCATAAGATTCAGCTGTACGGCATTTTCTTAATTAGTAGTTAATGTGGGAGAGCCCAGGCCTTTGGGGATGATGCTATCACTGGGGTTTTGCTCCTGGGATCTATAAGAACGCAGACTGAGTAAACCATGAGGACCAAGCCAGTAAGCAGCACTCCTGCATGGCCTCTGCATCAGTTCCTGCAGGAACTGCTCTGCATGAGTTCCTGACCCCCACTGCTTTGGATGATGAACTGTGAGCAAAATAAGCACTTTCCTCTGCAAGTTGCTTTTGGTCATGGGGTTTCATCACAGTAATAGTAACTGTAACTAAGACAGGCATGAAGTTTCACCCTCAGAGCCAGTTGTCCCTATCTGAGGGGTGCTGTGTTCTGTGAATCTCTCTTCTGTAGCAGAAGGACACTGAAGGTACAGGACAATGACTGGAGTCATTGAGGTACCTTTGGAGATCTGTAACATGACTTTGTACAAAGCTCACAGAGAGGTAGCTATACCACTCTTGAGGTTTTTGCCTTCTCCTTGAAGGGAAATGTAGATCATTTATTGCCCTTTGCAAGGTTGACTTCTCTTGGGTAATTGACATGATTACATGCAAAGGTGAGACACACCTTTGGGTGGATTTATGAAGGCCTTTCCAGGAAGGTTTCACTGGGAAAGGTAGACTTACCACAAATGCAATCTGCAGTCCCAGACAGAGTTAAAAGAAGAGGAGGAGGAGGAGGAGGAGGAGGAGGAGGAGGAGGAAGAAGAAGAAGAAGAAGAAGAAAGATAAGAAGAGGAAGAATATAGCTAAGTGAGTACTAGCTTGCTTGTCTATTGAGAGGTGAGGTGTCTCTACCTCTCATACTCTGAGCATAACTTCACCATGCCTCATCCAGCACAATGTGTACACTCTCTTAAAACATGAGACAAACCTTTCCTCCTGTACATAGCGTTTGATCAGATATTTGGTCACAACAGTGCAAATGTCAACTAACACAGACACAGCTATAAAATGAAGGTGAGACACCAGGATTCTATGAATTTAGTTAAATCTAAAGGGACCAACTGAGGAGCTGAGGCCTTTTAGCAGAAGTGTTTCAGTGCCTGTCAAAAGACAAAGAGAAACACCCAGAGCTGTAACACAAAGATTTATTCAAATATCTTCCCTTTCAAACTTGACCCAAGATCAAAGCTCAGACCACTGAGCAGCTGGAAAGGACATTGATGCTATTGCCTATGTCCATAGAGACAATTGTCGACAGCATGCATGGAGTTGGACCTTTTAGGCATCCTTATGGAATAGGAATTAAGTTGATGGTTGCTGGAATATGTGAGGTGATGTCAGCCATTCTTTGTTTCCTCCTGAAATCCATGGCTCCTCTCACGCAAAATGCTTGAAATCAAAACCTTTGGGTTCTCAGATGCTGCACTGGTCCAGGATTGGGCTCTCATGAACACTCCTTTGCCCTTTACAGAAGGATCAATGAAGGGTAAGAAAGGTCACTGCTGTGTTCTTAGACACTGGCCCTGCTGTTAGTCAAATGTTGACTTGAGAGCCTGTGGACTTTAAAACCAAACACTGTAACTAGACACAGGTGTAATGAGAACATCTCCCCTTTCAAGAAGTGTTTCTGGTGTCATGTTGTATAAACATAAAGGTTAAAAAATGAGCATAGTTTTACAAATCTCAAATTTATAGAGGGGACATTCAAAAGCAGTCTCTGGTGACAATTTTTTTAGTTGCTTCCTTTGGTACTACTCCTGTTACTGTAATAAAACCAATAAACAAAACAAAAACACTGACCATACAACATGGAAGGTCCACTCATGAACCTTCACAAGATGGCTGCCTAAAAAAGAGCTGATCAACGATAACACAAGCTGACATGTTAACATGGGCAAAACTCTCAGAAGGTCCTACCCCTGGATAATAAAGTACAGAGTCTGCAGAGATGGGGAGAATCAGTATTCATGGGTTATCCTGAGTGGTCAGCCCCAATGTCATACAAGTGTTGGGCTGCATGTCTGCCTCACCACTGAGGTGCCCGTGCACTACCAGCAAACTGCTCAGGGGAGGCAGAACACAGTCCACAATTGGGGTCCCAGTCCATGTTTCTCCAGGTAAGAAACAGTGGGGGTCTGGGAAAGAGATACTGTGGTTCCAGGTCTTCTGTGTGGCTGAAAGTTGGGGATAGGGGTCTAGAAGGGGAAGGCAGAGCCCAGGATGGGGGCAGAATCCAGTTAGGTTCCAGAAAGTGCCCAGAGCATAGAGGGTCTAGAAGAGAGAAGGCCTTCTCTGGGAGATTTAGGAGTGGCTCTTTATAACAAAGGCCTCCTCCCACACCACTCTACCCTACCCCACCCCACCCCACCCCATGGCGATTCTCGATGAAGGAGATAGTTTTTGCTTGTTCAAACTATTTCACTTGATGGTGGATGTGAATGCATACATCTTACTCAGGGTGAACCAGGGATGAAATACCTTTTGCTGGAAGGAATGCCCAGGAAGGAAAGCTCATTGGCTGAATACTCTGGGCCTATCTAGGTACCTTATTAGCATAGAGAACTCTAGGTTTTTCTGCTACATGACTGACTGTTATGGTCCTCTCAGTGGGGTGTCATGATTATGTGTTCCAGATCAGGTAGTTTGGCAGAGAGCTGGCTCCACCCCTGCCATTCTCAATTTTGAGATTCCCTGGGGTCTGAGCCTGCTCAGCCTTACCAGATCTTCTGTCTAGTGGCATGATCCACTTGCCCCACATATAAGTATGAGCCTCACTGAATGGACTCAGAGGAGTCATGTATCTCTCCTTTGTCAGGGTATTTTAAAAATAACTTATCAATTACTTTATGATATGTCAATTACTTTACATATATTTAAAAGCATTTAACAAAATTTGCCTCTCAAATTAACCTATCAATATGACTTACAGAAATGTATCAAATTTTCTCAAAATGTAATTTTGTACTTGATTAATATAAAACAGTATTCAAATAACTTTATCCACTGTATTTGCTGGATATTTCTGTTAAATCTCTTCTGTCTACATCTGGGAATTTTCCTAATTAGCTCTGTACTAGTTACTCTGTGTCTTTCCTGTTGCAAAATGCTAGACAATAGTAATTTAATGGTAATTTAAGGAAGAGAGGGTCTATTTTGGCTCACAGTTCCTAGAGATAGCAGTTCATCCTGGTAGAGCTGGTTACACAGTGATTGTAGCCACAGTGGGACGGATGAGTGCTGGTGCTAACTCTCTGTCATCGTTTTATTCACTCGTGGACCACAGCCCCTGGAATGGTAGCACCATTTACGTTAAGATTGGGGCTGCCTACTGCAGTAAACATAGTACAGATTAATCCCTCACAGGTACATCCACAGGCTTATTTTCATTGTGATTCTAAAATCTATCGAACTGATAATCAAGAGTGGTTGTCATTAACTGTGACTGCAGATGTGACTTCTGGACATGTAAGATTTTGCTCTGCTTTTCTGGAACTCAGTAACAAGAGGGAAAATCTGATTAAAAGCAGGTTAGACATTTAAGTTGTTTCTTGGCTGGTATTTTTAATTTCCATTGAATTATATACTGATTTCCCCCAATTTGCCCAATGCTATCATTACATTTAAAAAATTAGATTTTGCTGTATCATGAGTACACTCAATTTAACAAAAGTTCTACAAGATAAAGACTGAAGTTTGTATAGAAACCGTCTGTGGTGGTTTGTATATGCTTGGCCCAGGGAGTGGCACTATTGGAGGCATGGCCTTGTTGAAGTAGGTGTGACCTTTTTGGAGTAGGTGTGGCCTTGTTGGAGTGGGGTGTGTCACTGTGGGTGTGGGCCTTAACATCCTCAGCCTAGCTGCCTGGAAGCCTGTCTTCTCCTATCGGCCTTCAGATGAAGATGTAGAACTCTCAGCCCCTCCTGCACCATGCTTGCCTGGATGCTGCCATGCTTCCCACCATGATGATAATGGACTGATCTCTGAACCTGTAAGCTAGCCCCAATGAATGTTGTCTGTATAAGAGTTGCCTTGGTCATGGTGTCTGTTCACAGCAGTAAAACCTTAACTAAGACACCAATCTGAGAGACAGAAATAACTATTTAGAAAGTGATGGGAGAGACTGCTAATGAAGAAGTCTTTGATACTTTTCTGGCAGCATTGAAGGGAAGTTTGAGAGGAATGGCTACTCTCCCCAAAAGACATCAGTTGTGATGAAACTGGGTTTATTGGCAAGATGAAGATTTGAACAGAATTCATGAAAGTGTAGGGAGGCATCAGACATGGGGCATGGAAGGGCAGATTAACTCCTCTATGGGCAACAGCACTGTCAGCCAGGTGATAAAACCTAACGCAGGGTGGGACACATGCAGGAAGGGCCCATGTTCTCCACAGCACAGCAACACTGCACATGCAGAGCAGTGGACATGCCCCACAGCGTAGGGAGAGCAGATGGGCCAGCTGGCGGTGTACACAGAAACAAAAATTCCTAAGTGGACTGCAATGGTGTCTCCCAGAGATCAGAAAAAGGATGGAGCTGTGGACTCATATAGAGACAGGGTAAGACAACAAGATGAACTCCAGATGTGAACTGTCAGCCCAGATTCACCACTCTGTGATGAGTAACAGGGAAAGAACGTCTCCTCTCTCATTCTACTCCCTTTCCCTGTGATGCTGGACAAGGCCCTGCTGGCCAGATCACTGTGAAATGAGAAGTTGGTGAGGATGGAGAGGAGGAGGAGGAAGAGGGGGGGAAGAGGAAGAGGAAGAGGAGGGGAAAGAGAAGAAGGAAGCTGGGGAAGGACACTTCATTTGCTATAACTGAACAGTAAATATTTCGATATCTAAACATAATTGTTTTAGATGTATTTAATTGTCTTTTGCCTCCATGCGTGTCAGTGAACTACATACCTGACCTATAGAGGCCAGCAGGAGGTATCAGATGCCAGATACTGCGGGTCATGTGATCTGGGAATTGAACCCAAATCCTCTCTAAGAGCAGCAAGGGCTCTTAACTGATGAGCCATCCCTCCAGCCCCTGGATAGCTCATCTTAAAAGGAACACTGGGAACACAACGATTTGTTTCATTGTGTAAAGTAACTATACTACTGTTTTCCTAAATGTAATGAGTGTATTAGTTTATTTCATATTTAACTTCACCGAGACCTTGTTAGGGCAACTGTTTTTAGAGTTGCTATGTATCAAGTGTCTATCAACATTAGTAGTCAACCCGCCTCAGTTATTAGGGCAAAAATAAGAATTCTTATGTGTAATGTGCGTAATACAAAGCCATGTACTTTGATCAACAAGGCCCATCCTGAATGCTCTATTTTTGTCCTGTCGGGAGGTTCCTTGTAACCCCTGATTGCCCCACCCAATATTGAGTATTCTTTGCAAGTTTGAGGCATAAATGTTGGCTCTGCATTCATTGTTGTTTTGAAATTTCTATGCTGCAGGCCTTCACCAAGCAATTCCCGATTCTCCACCCCCTGCTTCCTCCAGTCTATCATTTTTCTGCCCCACTTTCCCTAATTTGAAAATAGATTTCATTTATAAACTGAAACTTTTTTGACATCTTCACTTTCATAACCCAGCCCACAAGTTCCTCTCAATTATTCAATGAATGCTAGGGATGTCATGTAAGATTTTTTTTCAGTTTAATTTTAAAGCAGCTATCGAATGTGTTTTATAATTGGATGAAGCCAAAAATGTTATTAAAATTGAGCTGTAATTGTTTGCTTTGATATGCTCTGTGTAATGATGTTTGAAGCAGCCTGACTCAATGGCACAGTCGAAGACAGAGCTTCTCCTGTTAGCAGCACAGAAAGATGTCTGGGAAACTTAGCAAGAGGAGGACTGAGGAAGAATGCCAGAGGGGATGGGGATGGGGGAGTGGGGGGGGGAGGGGAAGCACAAGCTGTGGAAGAACTGGAATTCTACCATACAATACAAAGATGCTCTCTCTTTCTTTTCTTTTTTCTTTCTTTCTTTTTTTTTAATTCTTTTTATTTTTTAAAAAATTTATTTTCCAGGTCTTCCATTCAGAAACTCCCTATCCCCCTGCCTCTGTGAGGGTGCTCTCCCCGCCCACCCACTCCCATCTTCCCTCCCTAGCTTCCCCCTACACTGGGGCATCGAAAACCCTCAGGCCCAAGGTTCTCTCTTCCCACTGGTGTCCAACAAGGCCATTTTCTGTCACATATGTGGCCAGTGCCATGAGTCCCTCCACGTGTATTCTTTGGTTGGTGGTCCAGTCCCTGGGAGCTCTGGGGGGTCAGGCCAGTTGACACTGTTGCTCCCTCCGTGGGGCTGCAAACCCCTTCAGCTCCTTCAGACCAAAATGTGGATGCTCCAGTGCTTCTTAGAAGGGTGAACAAAATACTCACAGGAGGAAATATGGAGACAAAGTGTGGAACAGAGACTCAAGGAAAGGCCATCCAGAGACTGCCCCACTTGGGGATCCATTCCATATACAGTCACCAAACTTGAATGCTATTGTGGATGCCAGGAAGTTCTTGCTGATGAAAGCATGATAAGCTGTCTCCTGAGAGGCTCAGCTAGAGCCTGACAAATACAGAGGCAGATGCTTGGAGCCAACCATTGGATTGAGTGTGGGGTCCCAGATGGAGGAGTTGGAGAAAGATGCTCTTTCTAAACAATGAGAAGTTTGCAATTCATTTTTTCTGTGTTTAATATACTTGCTAAGGAAAAAAGATGAACTTCGGATGATAACCTTTTAATTAAAAATTCAGTGGTTACACTGGCGACTTCCTTGGTTTGAATGCCAGGCTAACCCTGAGGTTCTTCAGAAAGGAACTGTGTACTCATTAGGAAATAATTCCACTTAACTGAGAGAAACTAAGGCTCACAAGACTGAGTTCATTCTTCTCTGAGGATAACCATTTCTCCTTGGAGTAGGGTTTCTCCTGGGCTCCACAGGGAGGGGAAATCTATTCAAACACACTCATGCACTCTGGAAACTACCCATAATTCATTTCCATTTCTTGCCATTTCAATAATGTAATGTGTAAAACATATGCACGGTTGTGGTAGCAATGAAGAAGCTATTCAAAATTTACTTAAAACCAAAAGATGACAATTATTGGTTGCTAAGGTTATTGGTACTAATAATTTTTGAAATATAATGAAAGTTAACATTACTTGATATAAGAATGCAAATGTTAGCATATTTCAAATGAAGAAAACCAGTTTCACCTGAGAAATGCTGGTTGACAGAGCAAGTGGCTTATAGGGAGCACTGCTCAGTAAGTTTGTGCCTCCTTCCTTTGCTTTCTTTATCTGCTAAGGTTCAGTGTCTCTAATTTTCTGTGCATACTTGCGAATCTACCTCTGTGCTGTGTGTATTACCCATTACACCAAATCATAGGTGGCTCGCTACGTGGCACACCTATATGGCTAGAGCTCGGTGGCCTGCTGCCCAGCCATGGGTCTTTCCTATCCATTTTCTACTGTCTACATGCTTTGGGGTGATGGCTACTGTCCAGATTTCCTTTAACTTCCAAATCACTTGTCCCTTTGAACTTAGCTGATGTCTTGGCTCAAAGACATACTCATAGGGGGTGAATTATAGGCCACACCCTAGATCTTGAAGCAGAGCTCAGATGTCCTCATTTGTTTGGGCTCTGAGGGTTCTGTTTCTGTGGCATTTTCAACAGATCCCTGGGACAAAGAGAAGTCCACACCTTCCATGTAACTTCATCGGTAATGAAAGTTGTTTACCCCATGTTTGTGGACAACAACTCTCAGACAGTTGTATGAGATCTGGTTGTATTCCTGGGAATTGTAGAATTCGGTGTTTTAGGATATCACAGAGTTGGTTATTATGATCAGATTCTACTGAGTGTCCCAAGACCCCTTCACCTACTACCAATTACTGGTCTTCTCCTCCTCCTCTTCTTCCTCCTCCTCCTAAGGATGAGACAAATGTAGTAAAATGTTCATAGTCAAGGTGACTAAATTAATGGCAAGAGGAAGTCCTTTTATTTTTAATGAAGTGTATGTGTCTTTATGTGTGGGTACTTACACAGGAGTACAGACTTCCTGGAGCTGAAGTTACAGGTGTGTGTGGGCACTTGACTTTGGTGTTGGGAGCCTAGGTCAGATCTGCTGGAAAAGCAGCAAGTGCTGGTAATTGCAAGCCATCTCTCCAGCCCAAGAGTAAGTTCCAGGAACCGTTTTTGCAGCTTATCTTTACATTTTAAATTATTTTCTTTCTTTCTTTCTTTTTTTTTCTTGGTTTTTCGAGACAGGGTTTCTCTGTATAGCCCTGGCTGTCCTGGAACTCACTCTGTAGACCAGGCTGGCCTCAAACTCAGAAATCTGCCTGCAAATAGACTTTAATTCTATCCTTGTATAGCGTGCTTCAGTGACATATTTTACAGTTTTCTCTTAGTCAGTGGAGGTTATTCTATATGCTTACATGCACACACACATACACACACACACATTTATAATAGATTAAATACAATAATTTAATATTATACTTATTTTATATAGTACATTAATGGATATTAATACAATTAAATATAAATTAATTGTTAATTTATAAACATATTTTGTATAGTACACTTAATATTTTATATATACGTATGTAATGGATGTAATAATGCACTGTATATTAAATATATATAGCTGCAGATATTTTCCCAAGTCTATTAAGGGAAGAGTCTGCATCAGAACCCATTAGATGTGATTTCCTCAATGAAGGGTCATGGCAGAGTTGACACTGTGAACATTCAGAGCCTTTAGAGTTGTCACAAAAGGAGCCAGAGATGGGCAGTGGGTAACGGAGGAAAGGGGGCACAGGAGAAGGAGGTGGGAAAAGAGAGTGTGAGAAGAGAGAGGAGACAGGAGAAGAAGTTACACCTCGTAACCAGCTGTGTGTAGCGGCCTCAATGACAAACCCACTGTCACAGCCAGCAAGGGCAGCCATGGCATCAGGCTAAGTCAGATGAGCAGGAATGGTGATTTTATGAGCCACTAAGATCTGGGTGGCTTTCCCAGCCATAGACAATTCCACTGCTCACACAGGCATGCTAGTGCCTCAGCTAGCTTTGTCTTGCAACTTTCTATGGCTCTGTTCCCATTCCCGCCCCTTTCTCCAGTGAGTCACAGACAACATGGACTTGGATTCTGCTTCTTCAAGCCACCTTCTAGAAATCTCTCAGAGTGCATGCATGTGTCAGACCAGCTTTGTGGTGGCAGGGACATTGCAGATAGCCATCCCCCAAATCAGTACTAACATACCAGAACTATCATAAAGTGTAGCTGGGACATTAGGTCAGCAGGGCCACAGGACCTTCCCTGAAGCACAGTAGCTTTCCATAGCTCATTTACTCAATAGGAGAAAGTTTTTCCAGTGACAAATGATTGTATACTTTGAGGGACAATCTATTGACTGTCAGCAGTAATCTTTGCTCTGTTATGAGTAGTCCAGAATTGTAAAATGAGTCAGTGCAGAGTTCCATGGGATTGCCTGAATCTCTGAGGGTGATGGGAATGAGCCTGGAGCTAATAAAGACATCCAGGTCTTGAGTGCTGTTTCCTGAGGCTTCCTTCCCATGTTCATCATTTAATCAAACATTAGGAAGTCTTTTGCTGTTCAGGAATTTACCAATATCTTCCATTTTGAGGGGACCATTTCTCGACCAAATTGCAGTATGGTTAATCTGGAGGTTAAATATCAAGTGATGATGCTTAACTACCAATGTTAGATGGGGGGCAACTTGCCACTCACCTCACAGGCCTGTTTCTGTGCAGCTGAACTGTTAGTCACAAGGCAGGGAGTGGGCTGCTCTCTTGTTACAGATGTCCATAGAGGCAACCCACAGTGCACAACTCAAGTAATTGAGGCAGGGGACTGACTCCTATCAACTACTCTCATCTTTCCTGAAGTCACAGGTTTCTGCTTCAGTTGATACCAAGCCTCAGCTACCCCTACAGCACAATTCGGTGGGAGTGTCTGATGCTTTATGATATGAGTCAACCATTTAAATCTTACTCTATTTTAAAAATGTCCTGGTCAGATTAAGTATTACAGTTGTCCATTGAGTCTAGAGAGAGAAAAACATGGGGATTACCTAAATCCCTTGAAATGACTCTGGTGCTTCTTCCCCCCCCCCCCAAGGCTGTTTTCCTGGCAGAGGGATGGATCTGTATACTGCCACAATGAAGCTGTAGGTCACCTATGGTGACAGGAGCCTTTGGGGTCTGTTATTCTTCAGGAAAAAAAAAATCTATGTGAAGACAGAGACAAAGGGGATATTTCATGCTGCATATATTTAATATGCTTTTCTCTTTCTGTCCACAAATAGGAGTAGCAAACATCTCAAAAGAATATTTTCTAAAAGGCACCCAGTCGCTTCCTACAGCCTCCACTCTAGAATCGGAGGGCATTTTTTCTTCTGCGCTCGATGCAGAAATCTCTATAAAGCTAAGGAAACTCGATCAGTAGCTGTCAATATGTCATGTTCCCTTCTAATCTTCAAACTCATTATGGTGACAGAGAAATAAATTGAATGTATGTAGATAACCGAGTAACTTGTTAAAACAACAGATACTTAAAGGAGAGAGCTGAGTAGCTGTGCCAGCTCTTCCCGTGACTAATCTGTCACTGTTGTAAGGAACCATTAACTGGAAAATTGTTAATGAAATCTCTCTCACATGATATATATGTTCCTTGAGTCTGTTTATGACAGGAACTAAAACAACTCTCAGCCTATACTACTTAAACATGTATCTATATTGAAGTATATATATACACATATGTAATATAAAATATATATAATACATATTATATGTACACAAGTGTATTATGTATGTATATACATCATCCTAATCGTCAAGTCCTGGATATGTTTTGATTAATAACTCCTTCAGTTCACCTCTCTCCGCTTACATTTGGGGTAAGGAGTAATTAAACCCATGATGTCCTGTTCATACTTTGCTCAGAAATTCATGAGCCAAAAGCCAAGTACTTCTCTCCCAGGTGTAGTGTGTGTGTCTGTGTGTGTTATGTGTGTGTATGGGATCTGTGAGATGTATGTGTGGTGTATATGGTGTGTATATGTGTGTGTGTACGTGTGTACGTGTGTACTACAGTGCCTGTCCGACTTGAAGACGCCATGCTTGTTAATGTTGCCCTTACAGGTCAGTGTTGCTTGAGAACTGTCTCCTCCTTCAGCACATCCGTGTTCCATGTCCATGGCTGGAACAAGGAGGAGTTGTCTTTGCTTAGCTACCATAGCAGAATATGCCAGACTCTGGCTTATGGAGGTATTTATTTCCCCCAGTCTCGAGGCTTGGACCCTTTGAAGGTTCCAGAAGCTTCATCGACTGGTGAAGAAGCTCCTCCTGGCTATCAGGTGGCTGTCCATCCCATATACCATCTCTTACAGGTTGTATGTGTGTGTGTCCATTACCTGGCTCTTCCACCAGTGCAGAAGCATGTGGCATATTTTGCTCTTTACCCAGGTGCTCCACAGAGATTGTGGAGCAGGGAATTATCAGGGAGGGACATGACCTAGGGGCTCTTAAGTCTTGCCTGGAAGCATAGTCCTTGACTCTCAGTCCCACAAGGTGCTGATAGCTCTCTGCTAAGGCATTGGTTCCTCCCAGTTGGTCAACTCACTATGTGGCAGGCATCTTATCAGAGACAAGGGTGGGAGGGAGTAAGGTGGGCACCCAAGAAACCCCAGGGCTCTGGTAACGGACTCTCAGAAGTGCAGTCTCTTAAGGCCTTACAATTGCTGCCAAATTATAAGTGTGTGCGTTCTGCTAAAGAAGACCAAGAGTGTGTCTATTGTGGTGGCTGCTGTCATAGCTATCCCTGGCACCAGGGTCCCTGCTCCTTCCTACTGCATTTCTAGCTCCTGGGTGTTACATAGCAGTGGTAGACACTGGCAAAATGGGCGAGAAAGATGAAGTATCCAGTAACCTCTACAATGCATAGTAGATTTACATGCCTTGCAACCGCTGCAGCTTGGACACTGGTTGCAAACCACCTGAATTCAGACTGAGCAGTGTGACATGATTAATAATGCATGTGTTTCCCATGTTACCTTTCGGTAACCATGAATTTTACTCCAGCTGGATTGAGCGGATGTGCTAAATTCTACTTATTTCAGGTTTTAAACAGCACAATTGAATAGAGTTTGTCATGAAATCATTAGACAGTGGCTTGGGCTTTATTTCTTTTTTTTAAAGAAAGAAACAACAATAGGGAGATCCCTTTCCTCATCACGGGGGAGATTTAATGTTGATGATTCCTGAAACATTTTTATAAACTGCTCCTATTTATGAAGGGAAGAAAAAATAAATAAATCCACACATATTTCACTGCAGCAGAAATAAATGAAGCCTGGTCCAGAGAAGCTTGTCTTTAATCATGAAATGTGCAGCATTTGGCTGGGGAGAATCAGTCATTTTTCTTTTTAAAGTAACTCCTCAAGAGTACCAAGGGCCCAGAAGCAAAACCCACAGGGCTGTGTGTGCCCTCCAGGGATGTAGGCATGAGCTATGCTCAGAGACAAAGAGATGCAGGCACGCACACCCTTGATCATATTTCTGCCAGGGAAGTGCTAACTTACACCATTCTCTTTATACCAAAAAGTCCCTCTGAATATATCCATCAGACGCTGCACATTTGTAGCCATAGGATACTGAACAAGAGACAGTAAGATTTCAGTCTGGTGATTTATCTTCAGGCTGTGTCATAGGCATTGTGGATGATGGAGCCATTTTTCTTGACTTCAGAGACTCACACAGTTCTTAGCCCATTTTCTGCTCCTGTCTCTGGATTTTCTTTGAGTTGTGTTATTATCTAAAGGGGCGGGAGAGAAAAAAATATACATCAAAGTAGCAAGAGAAGGCAAAAATGTGTCCCTGGTGGATTATTGCTACCATAAACGTGGCTATTTTGATGAACTTGGTCCACATGTTACCGCGGCAAGCTATCTATCAGAGTGGGTAGTCTTGGGTGGATGGCATCATAACTGATCATCTGGCTGAAGAGACAGGCATTCACCTCCTCAGCTGAGGGTTACATATACCCTTTCCTATTCTAATCCTGAAGGCTGTTTATAAGTAACATCCTCACCATACAGCTTGGTATTTTCAGATCAGTTTGGGCAGATTTATGTCCTGAGCTCATCCTGCAGCTGGTGCAGGGAGGGGAATCCCAGCAGTACTAAATCCCACGTTATTTTTAATCTTGTTTCTCATATAGAATTTCATCTTTGTTATGTTATTGTCACAGTTCAAAGTGACTCCATTATTAAAATATGACACTGGGTTACTGGGTTTTATATACTTCCTGTGTGGTGGGGGGGGAGGGGGTTGGCCATTTGTATGTTCTTTTCTTTTCTTTTTTTGGTTTTTTGAGACAAGGTTTCTCTGTGTAGCCCTGGCTGTCCTGGAACTCACTCTGTAGACCAGGCTGGCCTCAAACTCAGAAATCTGCCTGCCTCTGCCTCCCAAGTGCTGGGATTAAGGGCATGCACCACCACCGCCCTGTATTTTCTTAAGATTTTACTTATTTTTGCTTTCTGTGTATGAACCTTTTGTCTGGTTTTATATGTACTGTATAAACGCTCGCTGCCCCAGGAGGGCACAGGAGGACGCCTGATGCCGTGCAACTGGAATTATGATGGTTGTGAACCACCCTGTGGGTGCTGGGAACAGAGCCTGGGTCCTCTGCTGGGGGAGTAAGGCCTTAAGTGCTGCGCCATCTCTCCAGGCCCCATGTGTATTTTCTTTTGTTGTCCTCTGACATTTGGGGAGGCAGCAAGATCCCCGGCTGTGTGGGCGAAGTTCTGTAAGAGTGAGCTAATCTGTAGATGGACCCAGGGAACGCCTCTTAAGTGAGACCCACAAGCCAAGTCCCAAATGCTACCGCTCGTGAAACACTATTTTTTCTCCCATGACAATTTTAACATGTATATAATGATCTTTAATCATTCTTATCCCCATTTCCTCTCTCTTATCCCCCTACATACTGAAATGCACCTTATTTCTGACAAGACCATGTGTGACTTTTATGTGTGTGTGTGTGTTTTAAAGATTTATTTATTTATTTATTTTATGTATCTGAGTACACTGTTGCTGTCTTCAGACACATCAGAAGGGGGCATTGGGTCCCATTACAGATGGTTGAGAGCCACCATGTGGTTGCTGGAAATTGAACTCAGGACCTCCGGAAGAGCAGTCAGTGCTCTTAACCGCTGAGCCATCTCTCCAGCCCCTTTTATGTATTCTTCATGTGTGTCTAATTAGAGTTCAATTAGAGTTGCTTACAGTAGCATGGGTGGAGGCTATTTACTGGTACATGGACACTGAGCAATGGTCCTACCAATGAAGAAAATGATACTCTCTCTCCTAGCAACAGTTAACTGCTAGTAGACCCTGAGGGAGGATCCCTTTGTTATATGTTTTAAAGCACACAGAAATGTTTACAATAACAGAATTTAAATTTTTTTTCAAGCTCCTCTCAATCTTCCTTAATCTCATGATTGGCCCAGAGGAAGACCTGGCTGTGGCACTGGGAGGCCAGGGTGAGCTCATTTGGAGGGTGTTTCAGAGCATGCCCCAGGAGCTAAGCTGAACCCAGGACAGTCTGGACAGACATTAAAGTAGCAATGTTTTTTCTGAATACCTGTCAGCCAGGATGCATTGTAAGTGGTGAGGCTCACAAATGAGTTCCCGGGCAGACCTACATTGGACACTCCCTTCATGTGGCATCCTGTAGGAGAAGTGAAAAGAGCTGAGGCAGGGGGTTGCTTACCAGCAAAGCAACGTGAGGTCATGTGGCTGGTAGCATGGAGTCTCTGCTGCAGTTTTATCACTCCCACTGTATTCTGTGAGGCCTCGGGGTCAGGCTGCTCCCAGGGTACTGGCTTTGTGCCCTTGAGGCAGTAAGGGAGGGCTGGAAACATTGCCAGCCTGCAGGGATTCATAATCACATTGGAAGAAGAGCAGTAATTAAATATCTTGATGATTTTGACTTTATTTTGAAATCTGACTTGTTCTTTAGATCAGGTGGTTATTCTATGTTGAATCATTTAACTCTGCACCTGGGAAGAAATAATGATTCCTAGTTTTTAGCTTAAGAAGTTATGGAAATGTTTTGAAACATTACAAAGTCTCATCTCCTGCACACTATTACATATTACTTATACCACTGATAACTTCTAACTTGTGTTTTTAAGAGATTTCCCCAAACATAATCTCTTAAGACAGGTTCAGCTGCTGTCAATTTGATATAGCCAGTTATCTGAGTCTCCGTTGGAGGATTACCTGCATCAGACTGGCCCATGGGCATGCCAGGGGGTAATTTCCTGATTGGAAAAGATGGGCCAACACACTGTGGGTGATGTCATTCCTAGGCAAGGGATTCTGGGATATATAAGAACGCTGACTAAACAAAAGCTGGGAGACAAGCCATTAAGCAGCATTGTTCCTCCATGGTTTCTGCTTGAGTTACTGTCCTGACTTCCCTGGGTGATGGACTGTGACCTGGAAGTAAAAGCCAAATAAACCCCATCTTCCTTAAGTTGCTTTTAGTAATGTTTATCACAACAACAGAAAGCAAACCTGAACACAAGGTGTCCTGGCTGGTTTTTTGTTGATTTGTCACAAGCTAAAGTCACGGGAGAGGAGCGAGTCTCCATTGTAGGTTGGGCCACCCCTGAGCTGGTGATCTTGGATTCTGTAAGAAAGTAGACAGATCGAGCCATGGGGAGCAAGTCAGTAAGCAGCACTCCTCAATGGCCTCTTCATCAGTTTCTGGCTCCAGGTTCTCTCTGCCCTGCTTGAGTTCCTGTCCTAACTTCTTTCAGTGATGGATTATGATGTGGAAGTGTACGTCAAATCAATGCTTCCCTTCCCAGGTAGCTTTTGGTCATGATGTTTTATCACTGAAATGATAACCCTAAGACAGGAATTGGGACCAGAATTGTGGGGTTTTTCTGTGACACTCCTGACCCTGTTGCTTTGGGGAGGATTGGGGGAGGACTTTGGAACTTTGTGCATAGAAAAGCCGTTGAGTGTTCAAAGTTTGGTTAGTTGTTCTTTGGAAGATAATGCCAAGGACAGTGCGGGTGATGGAGGCCTCGCTTCTGAAGTTCAGAGAGACGTTTAAAGACCACATTGAAGCCCTTTGTTATTTTCAAAAGAAGACTCTGTGGTTCTGGTCAGCTGGGGCTGAAGAGCCAGCTGTGATGAGTAAGAGACCAGCACTCGTGAGGTAAAATGATTGCTCTACTGAAACTGTCAATGCTGGATACCCGGAGCTGAGAAATTAGTGGTTATTAAGAAGAGAACAGCTTCATAGAGGTGAAATGGTCAGCAAAGAGATTCCTCAGGATCAGCTCACAGAATCTGTGTTCTACGGGTGGCCAAGGTTCTACCTTGTGTTGGCAGCTGAACTTGGTTACATGGAAGTGTCTCCCAGGTGGTGTTGGTTCTGAAGGCATGAAGGGGTCAGAGAGAGCAGATGAGGCTAGGCACCGGGAGAGGCCAGGAGACGCCACTGGTGAAGGTTCAGTCCAGTTGCAGTAGAGGACCCCAACCTTTTGGAGATGCCGGTACCATGGGAAGATTGCCAAGAATAGCAGCAGCCAGGATGGAACCTGTCTAGGACCTAGAAGACAATCTGTGTGTGCTACAGAGGACAGAGCCTGAGAAGTGACCCAGGCCCTTTGAAGGAGCCCGGAAGATGGTGAGTGAATCCTGGATGTTGGACATTGAGTGATTTACACTGTTGGAGTCTGAGTTTACTTTGATCTCGTTATGACTAAGTTCTAGTTCTTCCCTCTTGAAACAGGAAACTAATAACTTACTTTTTATTTTATAGGAGTCCACAGTTAAGAGACTTCTGACTTTAAAAGACACCTTTAAAACATTTGAATTTGTTAGACTGTAGGGCATTTTACATTTGTAAACGGTTTTATGTTGTGATGTTTGTATTAACTTATAATCTTGGGGATGAGCAAGAACGGACACAGGGCTAAACAGGGATGTATTTATGTGTCAAGTTGACCAAGGGCCAGGTGTGCTGGCAAGTTTGATGTTAACTAGACACAAGTTAGACTCATCAGAGAAAAGAGACCCTTAATTATGAAAATGCCTCCCTAAGGTCAGTCTGTAGACAAACCTGTAGGGCATTTTAAAATTAGTGATTAATGGTGGACAGCCTGGCCCACTGTGGGTGGTACCACCTGGGCTGGTGGTCCTTGGTTCTGTACAAAAACAGGCTGAGTAAGCCATGAGGAAGAAGCCAGTAAGCAGCAGTCCTCGATGGCCTCTGCGTCAGCTCCTGCCTCCAGGTTCTAGCTATGACTAAGATCCTGTTCTGACTTCCTTCAATGAGGGCTATGATGCTTAAGTATAAACCAAAGGCCTTCCTCTCCAAATTGCTTTTGGTGGTGGCATTTGATCATTGAAGCAATGAACCCTAACTAAGACACGGGGCGGGGGACATGTATTTTAAAGATAAACATTGCGGCAGAGATTAGCATTATGTAAATCTAACAAATTACAGTCTTTTAAACTGGAACACTTGCCAGAAGACACAAAAGATTTTTCAATGTCACAAGTAAGCATTAGTCTTATTCTAAAAAATTAAAGAGGTAATGATAGTTCCCAATATTGTGCTGTTAGCTGTCTTTGCCCTTTACTAGGGCAATGGCTGCATCTCCTGGGGATTTTGTAACACTTACTATGATCCTCAGGCAGGAGAGTACCCTTTGGATTTAGCCTTGTATGTCAAGTTGGGTGGCTGAATGAATGTTCTCAGTGAGGAGTGCCACTAGCATATACAGGCAAAGCATGGACTTTTATGCTGTGTCTTACTCTTCTTTAGAATTCATCTTGGGGCTTTGTCCCTTTCTCCAGGTGCAGAAGCTCTAGAAGTTTATGTGAACCACCACTGGGAAAGAACCCAACAACACTGGTATGTTCCATCTCTAAACAGACTTACCTGCATTAGTAACTTTGCCTGGAACTAGTTGGGTTATTTCATCATGATTGACACCCTCATGTTGTTGTTGGCATGTGACTTCATTGCTAACTAGTTCTGTCCTTTCTTAGGTTTCTTACCTTATGAGGGGTTTTCTCTGTCAACTCAAGTATGTGTTGGATAGAAGAAAATTGTGTTTAAGTAGAGAAATGACAATTAAAACAAAGCCATGTGCATGCACGTACACACACACACACACACACACACACACATGCACATACACATGAATGAGTACAAGCAAATGAATGCCTGTGTGAGCATACTCCTGAATGTATGTCCCACTCTGGCACCACAGCACAAGCAGGGTGACTGGATGCTGCTGGGGAGCAGGGAGGAACTCTGAGCTAACTCTGAACAACACTAATGAGCTCCCTGACCTTGAATGGGTCACTCTGCACCTCCAGTGGTTTTCTGTCACACAGCATTGGCTGACTGCATGGGTCCCTTGGGTTTTAAAATTAATTTTGGGATGAAATTTTATGTGACACTGTGACACAGGCATCTGATCTTTGACTCAGAGTGAGCTCATGGTGGCTAAATTCTAATTCTATCATGAAAAGTATGGCAGGGTGTACCATAACATGGATTCCTCTCCTTCTCCTGGATATGCTGGTCTATGTTCTATCTCTTTGTTGGTTTGAGAGGGACACTGGCTCTGCTTGTCCAGGCTCAGCTCTTGACACATTCTTCATGGACTATGCTTCTGAGTGAAGGCTGCATACGGGCCAGACTCATCCTGGCTGCAGGAAAGTTGGTAAATGTAGTGTCTGGTCTCCAGGATAATAGCAGGAGGATCACAGAGGGGAGGTTAGGATGTCTAGGATGAGAGCAGTCACAGGGGTCCAAACCATCTTGCCAATCTTCAGTGCAAGGCTGCTTAACGTGTGCTCAACGGGTGCTTAGGGAAGGTATTTTCCCTATTATATTTTGACCCTATCTTTTTTTTTAGGATTTGAAACTTGACAATACATAACCTTTGAAGAACTCATATGTATATATGTGGATATATACATATATATCATATACACATGCACATATGCTTAAATCCATCAGGGTCATATTCTGCTCCTAACAATACAAATACTGGTCTCAGTGACCACGGCTACTGAGGGCAAATTTGCATTCTGATTATACAGGGTACAGCAGACAAATCAGTGATTCCCACTCATACTTAGGAAATGACAGTTCTTCCAGAAGCAGGCCTACATGTGCCTTACCTTGTTAAACGATCCCTGTTAAAGTGGCCCTGCTGCAAAGATGATCATCTGTGTTTATAGAACTGGCCACGGGTGCATTGTTCTCATAGGGGAGTTGGGGGTGGAAGATGCAGACTGGTGGAGAGCAGGCAACCTGGCAGCACCCCAACTCTATTCTCTAACCCTGCAGACAGTCTGTTGATCTTTTCTCATGTCAAGAAGCCTGCAATCCTGGAATGAAACATTTCTCAGTGGCAGAACGGCTGCCTCTTTGCCTTGCATGTGTAAGGTCAGAGGTTCAATCCTCAGTATTAGCAAAACCAAAACAGCAAAATGTTTCATCAAACCTCTAAGTGTAGAATAGAAGCATCAGCAAACCGCTGTAGTGCAGTCCTGGTCTTTCCTACTCTTCTTAAAAATTCAATACCCCATCTTTTTAGTTTGTGTGTGAGCGTTTGCCTTCAGGTATGTATGTGCATCCTGTGCATGTAATACCTGTGAAGGCCAGAAGAGGGTGTCGGATTTCCCCAGAAGTGGAGTTCCAGACAGTGGCGAGGTACACTGTGGGTGCCCAATCCAAACCCAGGTCCTCTGCGAGCACAGTAAGTGCTCTTAACTCCTGAACCACTTCTCCAGCCCCAGTATTTTTTTTTTCTTTCTTTCCTTTTGACATCTGTCAAGCCTTGTTCTGGCATTCATGAGCTGGAAGCCCCTTTTCTTTCAAGGAGATAGTATCACATCCTGTTTACATCCCTTGTAGCACCTGTGTATCTCTGAGCGATGATGTAACACACCTCTGACACTATATTTTCCCATGCAGTTTGGTCCAAAACAAACCTTTCCTTCCTCAGAGGCTTTTTTTCAGATATTTCCCCATAACAATGATGAGGTCTCACATGTGACCTCAGCTTGACTTCATGGCCTCTGCAGGGATCTTATTTCCAGATAAGGTCTCGTTCATCCTCAGCACCTGGGTTTGTGGGTTTGCCATCTCTTTGGGGTGTGGGGAGGCAATATTATATCTGACCTATCACTCAACTCAGAAACACACAAAAAAACACACATCACTTATTCAAAACATGCTTTGATTCTGTTTCTCCCACCATGATCACCCTTGTGTGAGTCCAGCCCCTCTGCTGACCTGAGAGAGAACAGTTGTGTTTTCCCTGCTCAGGCAGATGCTCAAGGGGGATTTTACAGTTAGCTGGGTCTTTCTGCCTCCCCAATTACAGTCAAGAACACACACTCTCTCTCATCTACCGGGCCTCCTCCTCCTCCTCCTCTTCCTGATCTAAAATAGAATTTCACAGAACATGGGGGTGACATACTGCCTCTCCCCTTCCAGCTCAGCTAACCCCAGCAACCGTTTTATCATGTGGTACTGAGGCAACATCTGGGGAGGAGAAAAAAGGGAGCAGCCACTGCAGAAAAAGCACGGCTTTACCATGCAATGAAGTAATCTGAGTGTCAGTAATGAATCCTCCTGTTAGCCAGTGTCGGCTGTGGGCCGGCTGCAGCAAACACTCAGATCTCCATGTCTGGATACAAATGAGATACATCAGAAGTGTGTTTGCGCGCGAGCAGACGGCGGAGGAAGAGGCAGGCAAAGTTAACCGGCAGATTGACTAAGAAAACTCCACAGGGTAGGGGAAAGAAGAAGCCTGCCCATGCTGACAAACCAAGTTTATCTTCATGTTCCTCCTATTTCTTCAGCCTCTGTGGGTTTGGAAAAGCACATAGTTAGGCTCTGGGAAACTCCCCGAATGGCTTATAGGGGGAGAAGACGTAGATGGCAGGAGAAATAGCAACCTTCCCTTTGGCTTCACCTAACACTGTGGTGAGGACACACTTGGTCTTCCCAGGGCTTCTCTTGAAGGATCAGCTTCCTAGTCTGTCTTCCCAGAATCAGTTGCTCGTTCCTCGAATCAGTGTGTATAGCTAGAAATCTGAGTCAGCTGCCTGCTACAGGAAGCATGGTCAGGAATCCATACTGCCCACATACAGTCTCCCTTCTCGGTGTTTGCCCAGAATAAGGATGCAGGACCATCTCTTTCTTTACCTCCTTATGCTCAACAGCAGCTCCTATGACATGCCATTGGGTGTCACCACTCCTGAAGGCAACCACAGACTTTGTAAAGTTTCACCAACAGAAGGCCCATGAACTCTGCCTGCTTTATATACCATGATGTGCGTCACAGCTGGTCCCAGTGGGAAGCAATTAGGAAGCATTATCAGCTGATCGTGTTATCCCAAAAGTCCACAAAAGAAGGACCATTACTTGCACCTTTCAGACAAGAGAGCAGAGAATAAGAACAATTATGTGAGCCACAGAAGTCCACGGGGCCAACAAAGGGAGGTTTGAGGCTAGAAGCTCAGATCCTAGTTTGAGTGCTGTGTGGTGAAGGGTCTAAGGGACACAGCAAGTCTCATGTGCAATAGAAAAGTGAGGTGAAGGAAAAGTTTGAGCCAGAAAGACTCGAAATTGAAACAAGCAATTGTACAAGTGAACCTAGAATGTGAGCCTGAGTTCAGTTCTCAGTAGCACACACACTCACACACACACATACACACTCACACATACACACACACACTCACACACACATACACACATACACACACACATACACACACATACGCACACACACTCACACATATACACACATACATACTCTACACACACACTCACACACATACTCACACACACATACACACACTCACACACACACACATACACACATACACACACACTCACATACACACACATACGCACACACACTCACACATATACACACATACATACTCTACACACACACACTCACACACATACTCACACACACATACACACACTCACACACACACACATACACACACTCACACTCACACATACACACACTCATACATACACACAAGACACTCACACATACACACACACTCACAAAACACACTCATACAAACACACACACACAAACCCACACACTACATATACACACACATACACACTCATACATATACACACATACACATACATGTACACACACATACATAAACACACATGTACACTCATACACACATACACACACACACACACAAACATACATAACTCCACATATATAGGCACGTACACACATACCACACACACACACACACACTCTCATTCATGTACACATATACACATATATACACATGCACACTCACACACATACAAGAGTGGGGGGAGGGAGGGGGCAGGAAGGGAGGAAGGGAAAGAGGGTGAGGGGAGAGGAAGGAAGAGACAGAAGAGGGGCTTAAGAGAATGCCCTCTGATATTTCTGTATGTGTTCATCCTGTCTTAGAAATACTTTGAAATTAAAAATCTGAGTTTAAGACCAGAAGATGAGATTGAACTTGGCTGGATTCTTCTATAACCTGTAAGATTTGTAGTGCTGAAAAAGTTGAGATCAGGAAAAACAAAACAAAATCAACAACAAAATCCAGTATGCTTTGCTGGCACAGCGAGTTCCTCTGCTTTTTCAGTTCAAATGGCTTCTTGGCTAGCTGCAAACAGTATCTCTCAAGACAAACATGGGAGAACGAATAGCCTAATCTGAACTTGGTGCTTGTGTTTTAGATAAAATGGTAAGCCAGAGTGACCCAAAGACAACTTTACTGCATTTGAAATAAAACAGAATCTTTGCTTATAGCTGACAGAGCACAGATCCCAGCCTGGTGCTGGAGAGGTTGTATCAGCCTCTGGCTCACACAGGCAGGATGATGGCCGAAACAGTCTGGAAGCTCAAAGGTGCTTGTTACAGGACCTGGAACCTGTCCTTTGAAAGCCTGGTTGTTTTCATGTTTCCTGCAATTTCTTTGCCATTTCTTCTTTATTGTATCTCTCTCTGTGTTAAAGAGCTCTCGGAAAATTCTAACCTGTCTCAGTTAACAAAGGGAACTGTTAATGAGGGACCTGTCTAGAGAGCAGCTTCTTGCTGTAGGCAATGTAGTTTTGGTATTTTATTTTTGGAAAATAACTTGAGTTTTCCAGACTACCAAATTATTACATCCTTTGTAAGCAAGGAAAACTTGTCACAAACAAACAAAACAACAACAACAACAAAAGCATAACAGGTAAACCTTCCATTCCAAGAGAGTCTTTGTTAACGCAGTAACATTCTTCAAGGGCCTTGTGCAGAAGGCTGTGTACAGGTTTGTGAAGCTAGACAAGCTGTTAATCTAGACTTGGCCCTCTCCCACATTTTGGAAATCATTTTACCCTACATATATTTAGTAATATTCATTTACATAAATGTAGAGGACCTTAAGATTGCTGTACATTTTGCTAATCCATCCTCATCCTCACTGTTTGGTTTCAGACCCCAGGACAAGGGACTGAGATGCATATTTTACATACCAAAGCAGACCTGGCCTTCAGGCTTTCCCAGCATCCCTCAGACCCTACCTGGCATACCCTGTCCCCAACCATGAACTTTCCAGCCTAGAGGCTGGGCTGCCCTACCCCCAGAGGCTCTTGTCTATATAATCCAGACTTTCTATTTCTCTAGTTTCTAAAGAAGGTAGATAATGAGACATCTCTGTGTGCCACTGTAGACAGAGAAATAGTTCTGTCATTCTAGTTTCTGTCTCTGCCCTCTCTTTGCACAAGGGCTAGGGCTCCATCTTTGTCTCTCTTCCTCTCAATCCCTTCCCATAGGAACTTCCCCGGCTTCCTTCCTTCCTTCCTTCCTTCCTTCCTTCCTTCCCTCCCTCGGGCCAGCCCAGAGTAGTTTCCAATAAACCTGCATTTAATACCCTGGAATCTGGCTTGAACTGGCTCATTTCATCGGTGGAGAAATAACTTATCACCCACTTCTAGCTTTGCATGGGCTGATGTGTGGACACGGATTCATTTCCATTCCCATCTCTTCTGTATTGTGCACTTTATTGCAACGTTCCTCTGAGCATCTTGAGACTCTCATTATTGTGATGTCTAAGGAAACATCTCTTTTTCAACTTGTTTTTGCCACTCTATTTTGAATATTCCCATTTCTCTGTCTACAGTGGCACACAGAGATGTCTCATTATCTGCCTTGTTTAGGCAGTGATTAACACATCATTAACATAGGAAGAGTTGAGAAAATTGCTAAAGACTGTCGAAAAGTGTAGTAACTGTTAATAGTCACCAACTGTTCATAAGGCACTTAGCTTAATTTGTTAGGAAGCATAGTGTTTGGAGCTTCACCAACTCGGATGAAATTTCGCCAGCAGTAATGGTCCTTTTGCTCATAGGCTTGTGATTGGTGTCCACCCGGGGTCAGGAAGGATTTTTCCCCATGCTAAGGTTTATGGTTAGGGGCGTCATAGGGGTCTTTTGCTTTCTTCCATGACATCTGGCACCAGCCACCGCCACACACAGATCTCCTGACTCAATGGGCCATTCGTTTTCCTGCAGCAAGCTTTGTGAATTTTAAAAAAGCACTCAGGAGTGCCGATAATTGAGGCCATGTGTTATCAATTAGAGAGGAGAGAGAAATTAGGTTTTTTTTTCCCTTCCCTCATTCCCATCTCCCATGAGGAAACTTTTGTCCTAAAATAAACCTATAACGTTCTGGTTCTGAGGCTGTCGGGTCAAGGGCCACTGCTGACCTTTGGTGACCTTGCCAACTCCCACGAAGTTACCCTTGTGTATCTGTAATAGGTAGGCCAAAGGTTTCCTGCACCTAAGTGTCACCCAGACACGCAGAGGCAAGGAAAGCAGCTGCTTCTTTGTATAATTTTAGGAGTGCTAAGCAGTTTCCTCTGGCTGTAAATAACTCCTCCTTCCTAACTTTAGCAGCTCATTTCCAATGTGAAATTACTTTCCAATTTCAAAAATCCTTTGCTGCTGTGTCCAGAGAGTAACATTTTTGGGGAAAAGTCACTTCTGGTCTGATGAGAGGACTTTTTATGCTGGATTAGCCTAGTCCTGGAGGTTTCTAGTGGATGGCACCTGGGTACATGATAAACGGTAAAAGGGAGTTGAAAGGATGCATGGGATCTCAGTGTGTGGGGGCAGGGAAGATGGAGTACTGAAGAGTACTGAGGGTGGAGAACTGGGGAAGGGCAGGGCACCCCTCTGCTACAAGGATTGGCAGCCGAGTAGAGAGCTCAGGGCTCAGTAGGCTCTGGGATCCAGGATCAGTTTCTTCTAAAGAACAACATGGCCTGCTGCCCACTATGTTTCTCTGAAAATATGCTCCTAATACCACCCCTCTCCTCTTACTGTCTCCCAGAAACACTGTCTGTCCTTCCATATGCTCTGGGGCTCCGTATCCATTGTCCCACTTTACACTGGCCTAGATGGACTCACTCCCACTTTTCAGTTTCCAGCATTCTGCAGGTTTTAGAGAATGGAACTCTGTTGTCCTAAATGTGTATACTAATACTCAACACAGAGTGTGAGCACTCCAAAAAAGAAAAGAGAAAAAGCTTCTGGAAAGGAGACCTTTATAATATGCTGTTTTGCTATTTAAAATATTGTTTTGATGCACTGTTGTTAGCATTTCAATAGTTAACTAAGGTGTGTAGATAGTATATGCCATGCTGTCTGGTAAGAAATCAGAAGCCCTGGGTACACCACAGTGATCCCTGGACTGTGTAGATGACTGAGTGACAACCTCATGAACTAACATAATGGTTTACAGTGAATGAGACTGCCTGATCCTGCTCTTCTGGAGGACTACATCACAACAGACTGGGCCTGTTAACAAATATCTACAGACTACCTGGTTGAAACAGTGTGTTTCTAACTTTGAAGTTACAGCATTGAATGGCACAAGTACATCCTTCCTGAAGCTTCCATTCCAACAGTAATAAAATGTAGTAAATTAAATACAGTCTGCCAGATAGCACTGAAGACTATGGAGAGGCCTAAGCAAAGAGAGTTCAGGGGTAGGACATTCCAGCAGGGTTCAGCTCCTCAGTGTAGCTTTGGAAGGAATTTCATCCTACAGTTTGCATAGAATGGAAGATATCACAGACTGTGGCTTCAGAAGGCAGTGCATTCTCACCATACAAACAAGGTCAGCATACTGAAAGTAGTGTACCCACTTTCCTCTTCAGAATAAGACACTCCAGGGAAAGGAAATCCTTATACTCTGTGGTGTCTGTCTCTTGTGGAGTGAGGGCTTAGCATCATCTGTTACTACCTGACCAATGGGCATACACAACTACTTCTGTGACATTATAGTTGTAATCGGATCTGAGAATTGAAAGAGCAACAAGATGGTGGAAGTAACATACAGGGAGTGACAAGATACGCTGGGAACAAAATGGAAGGGACAGTAAAGATGGAAGGGGCCAGACAATATCCTGGACAGAGGTACACCTGTCTGTTAACCAGCTCGTACAGAGAAACAGTTGGCTTTGGCTTACAGTTGTAAGATATTCAGTCCTCAGTTACTTATCCCCTTTCCCTTTGGGCCCAAGACAGGGCACTGCTTCAGGGGAGGGAGGTCAAGGTAGAGATGTTGTATTTACTTTACTTGGAGAGTAAGACACTGATTTACTCTAGATAGGGTATAGATGACTAAAGAAACCCAGCTCTGTTGGCTAGAATAGAAATGCCCTCCATAGGATCAGATATTTGAAACTCTGTGCCTAATTGGTGGTATTGTTCAGAAGGTTTAGAAGGTGTGGCTTTACTGGTGGAAGTACAACTCTGAGGGTGGGCTTTAAGAGTATGTAGCTTTGCCCCACTTCCTGTTGACCTCTGTTGTGGGTTGTGATGTGATCTCTTAGCTTCCTGCTCCTGCTGCCATGCTTTTTTGCTGCCACAGTTTCCTGCCATGATGAATTCTAATCCCCCTAGAACTGTAAGTTTGTATGCTGGTTGGTTTTGTCAACTTGACACAAACTCAGACATACCTGGGAAAAATGGAATCTTAGTTGAGAAAATGCTACCATATAATTGGCCTGTAGTCAACTCCGTGGATTGTTTTCTTGATTTCTGATAGATGTTGATGGGTCCAGCTCACTGGGGATGGTGCCACCCTTGGTCAGGTGGTCTGGGGTTGTATTAGAGAGTAGACTGAGCAAGCCACCAGGAGTAAACCAGTAAGTAGTGTTTACTATGGCCTCTGCTTTGGTTCCTGCTTTCAGTTTCCTGCTTGCGTTCCTGCCTGGCTTCTTTAGATGATGTACCATCATACGGAAGAGTAAAGCCAATAAACTCTTCTTCCCTACTCAAGTTGCTTTTTGTCACAGGTTTTCTCACAACAACAGAAAAGTAACTACTTTGCTACCAGGTCTAACTTAGTAAACCATTGAGTTTAATTGGGATTACTCAGAGGATCACTGACTGATAAAGGGTTATCTAGATATAGGAAAGGGGCAGCTTGCAGGTTATTATTCCACTGTAGAAAAGCCTCCCTTCCTTCAACAATAATTAGATACCTGACATATCCTCACAGACCAACAGGGTCTTGTAGACTACCTCATGAGATACTCTTGAGACTCTTAGGCAGTACCTTCTGCATCTTGAGAGCCACAAGGGAGTGCTAAGGGCCCAGCCTTGTAACTATCTCCTATAGATGATAACAGCTGAGTAGTGGTGGCATGGTATGCCTGGAAGACAAAACTCACATCAGGGTTAAGGCCATTTGCCGTACAGCAGTGAGGAATTAAGAGAGAAAAGTAGGAGAGTGCTGGGATGCCAGCATGTCCTTCAAGGATGTCATCCCAGTGACCTTAACATCTACAACTAGACCCCACCTCTTATTGTCCTACCAGTTCCTAATAGTGTCACAGGATGGTGACCAAGCTTTAAACATATGGGCTTTGGGGACATTTAATGTCCAAATTATACCAGATCTGTTGTCTTTATCATTTTTAAAAATTATTTGAGAAATTCAACATGTACACAATGTATTCTGATCAAGTTCACCCCATTCCCTCCATTCTTATTCATCTGCCCATGTTCTCTACAAATTCCTGTGTTTCTGTTTTTCCTCACTGAGCCCACTTATATGCAGGAGAGTAGACCACCTCCTGGAGCATGGGAAGCTACTCAGGTACCTTTTCCTTGAAGAAAACACTCTCCTGTTTGATCTTTGTCTTAGGGTTATCATTGTGATAGAGCACCATGACCAAATGCAAGTTGGGGAGAAAAGGGTTTATTTGACTTAGGCTTCCACATCACTATCACCATTGATGGAAGCCAGAATAGGAACTCAAATAGGTCAGAAACTTGGAAGCAGGAGCTGATGTAGAGGTCATAGATGGATGATGCTTACTGGCTTGCTTCCCATGGCTTCCTTGGCCTCCTTTCTTATAGAACCCAGGACCACCCCCAGGAATGGCACCACCCACAATGGGCTAAGCCCTCCCATATCAATTACTAATTAAGAAAATGCCCTACAGGCCTGATCTTTTGGAGGCATTTTTTTCAATCGAGGGTTCTTTCCCTCTGATGACTCTAGCTTGTGTCAAATTGACATCAAACTAGCCAGGACAATCTTGCATGGGTCTTGTGCATGCTGTTAAAATTGCTGTGAGTTTATATGTTCAACTACCCTGTTGTGTCCCAAAAATCTCTTAAGCATCTCATCAGGTGTACACTTCAATTATGATATATGTTTCCACATGAATAAATGATTTCTATATTTCAAATATTTATCAGGCATTTAGAGGTAGCCTTTGGCTCAGTTTTTTTCTACATTTTTTGTCTGCCTTTTCGTTTGTGATTGGAAAGATTATTTATTCATCTTGGATATTAGTTTATTTACCAAATATGCCTTTTGAAGATATCTTCTTCCAGTTGTAGGTTGCTATTTGACTCACTTATTGGTAGATCAGTGGCCAAAGCTCAGTTAAGTTGACTTTTATGGTTGGTGCGTTGCTGTGGATTGGGCACCCATCCCCCGGATCCACCAGCTGAAGCCCTAAGCTCAGGAGTAGGAGGTGGTTCAGGTTGGATGGGGTCATGGGACTTTTCTGTACTAAATCTGGGCTGCCTTAACAAAAGCAGCATCAGATTGTTCTCTCTTCATCTCTATGCCATGCTAAAATCTGCAAAGACGTGGTTGTTTGCAAGCCAGAAAGAGCAGCCACAGCAGGGTACTGTCATACAGGTTCTGACTCAGACATCAGTCTACAGAACTGGAGAAATAATCTTTGATTATTATTGTTCTTACTTGTATGTTAGTATTTGTGTGCATGTGCGTTTGTGTGTATGTGCGTGTGTATGTGTGTGTGTATGTGTGTGCATTGCTCACATGTGTGCATGTGTGTATGTGGAAGTTAGAGAGTAGCCCCAGATCTGAAATGCTATCCCTCGGCAGCCATGTACCCTAGGTTTTGGAGCAGGGTCCATCAATGGTGTATATAGTTTTTGGAATACTGGTTAAGCAGTTTTGGTTTGTTTTAATATCGCAAAGTTATTTTCTTATAACTTGTATTGTTTTGGTTTTTATTAGGATGTATGAGTAATTTGAGATTAATTTGTTTTCTTAAGATATGAAACAGGGGTCTAGTACAATATCTGTAAACATCCAATTAACCTGGAAAAGTTTATTGAAATGATCATCTCTTCAAACTACAGCACGCTCTTATTTTTATCACAAGTCTGGCAAGTGTGTGTGTGTTTGCGTCTGGTTCTAGGCTCTTTATTCTTGTAGCAAAGCTGTATTTTCTTAATTTTTATTGTTTTATAATAAACCTTACTCTTGTGTTAATTATTTGTTCTAACTTAATATCATCAGGGTTCTTTAGGGACAATTTCCATACGATTTTAGAATGAGTTCATCAATTTTTACTTTTTAAAAGAGAACTCATTGAAATTCAACTGGGGATCACAAAATACAGATTAGCTAAAGAGCAGATATTTTTACAATGTTGAATTTTATAATGTCTAGAACATATATCAAGTTTATTTTTAATAACTCCCAATAATAAATTTACATTTGTGTTTTAATGTCTTTATAGAGGTATTGAAATGATTTCTAATTTTTCTTAGGAAGTTAATATTTTGGTATTTAAAAAATGTACTTAATATTTACATATTAATTATGCAACAGATTTGATTACTTCATTTATCAATTATAATAATTCAGATTATTTGAGACTGCATGGATAAAAACATACCACACTACATGCAAATGGTGGTATGTTGATTATTTGCCCATGTGTGACTAAGTAAATGGTTGACCTCAGTGCAATGTAGAGACTAATCTAAGCATGTGCTGATGCTGTGACTGTCCTAGTGAGTTTTCTAGGATAAAGACAGTGACCAAAAGGAACTTTGGAAGAAACAGTTGATTTGGCTTCCAGCTTATAGTCTATCATGGAAAGAAGACAAGCAGGAACCTAAAGGCAGGAAACGAAGCAGAGGCCATGTGGCAATGCTGCTTGGTGACTTACTATAATGATTGCTCAGCTGCTTTCAACAAAAAGAAATGGTGGGAGTTGGTCTATAAATCGGATAACGAATCCTTAGGAAGTGTCTCTAAAACATCCCAATGTCATGGTTTTATTACACATATAATTTTATGTCCATCTCTTAAATAGTTTCAAATTCCAGAGGAAGCCATGAGAACAAGATGAGAATGAAGTCTGAACAAAACAAAATATACAAGACAAAGTTTGTTCTCAAAACTCAGCAATGAGCTCTTAATTGAAAGTTATACTTGGGTTGCAAAATTAACTGTAGGAGCCCAAAAGGGGAATTGAATTAGCAAAAACGTGATGTAAATTATATTTCACAGAGAACACTTGGGAAACTGCTCAAAATATAATGAAAAATGAGAAAGTAGCAAAACAGTGTAATAGGAAACATGCATTTAGCACACAGCAAGGGCAGTAAAGGAGAATGAGGGGAGAATGTGACATGCAGAATACAAATGGCAAGGTTGGTGATCACATGACCCTGTGGGTGTGTTGCTTAATAATCACATGACCCTGTAGGTGTGTCACTTAATGATCCCATGACCCTGTGGGTGTCTGACTTCATACAATAGGCAGAGGTTGCCAGAATGGTTTTAAAAAACTCCTTTGGATATTTGCTGTCTACATAATGCTTTAGTAACAGGAAAAAGTCAAAAGAAATAATGGAAAAGATGTATCTCATAATTAAATCCAAGAGGAACCAGAGTAGTAGTGGTGTTGCAATAACCTTGGTGTTTACACTTGGATTTGGAGGGATTTATAAAGACACAGCCACTCCAGTGGTTTTAAACAAAATGTTTTCATTGACCTAAAACTCCACTTTGTTCTGTGTAGCTGTTCCTGCATTTGACATACCCCAAGAAACATGGATTCTTGTCACTGCCTAGATAGTTTTTGCCTTTCCAGAATGCCACACCATTAGAACCACTTTATGTACCTGTTAGGAAATAATTACTACAGAATGTTTTAAAAGGTACAATTTGTCACGAAATTAATAAAATCTAATTTAAATGTAATGGCTAGTGAGAGATTAATAAAGAACTGGGATATATCACAGGAAGCAGCATAGTCAGTGGCCCTTGATCTTTTGGGGAGATTGCTGGCTATGAGGTTTTGAAAGACATTTCCATACCCAGTGAGGGGGAAACTGCGGGTGGAGTATAAACCCTGGCTGTCAGTTCTGAAAGCCCTGCTGATTTCCCATGGAAGGGAGATTGAGCCTTAAGCTGTTAATGCAAGTTTGGGAGTGTGTGTGTGTGTGTGTGTGTGTGTGTGTGTGTGTGTGTGTGTATGTGTGTTTGTGTGTCTATGTTTCCATGAATGTGCATGCAGAGGCCAGAGGAGAACATTGGTGTCCTCTCTCTTGCTCTCTACTTTATTGCCTTGAGGCAGGGTCTGGCACTGAAGCAGAAGCTCACTGTCTCTGCCAGGCTGTGTGGCCAGAGGACTCACAGTATCCTTCATTCATCTCTGTTCCCCAGTGCAGTACTGTGGTTAGCAGCATATATGGCCATACCCAGCATTGCTAAGAGTTTGATCTCAGGTCCTCATGCTTGTGCAGCAAGTGCTCTTGCTCACTGAGCCATCTGCCAGCCCCTGAGAAGGCCCATATAGAAAGAGTGTGCAATGAATTGTATATCTTTGAAGTAAAGACAGAAAAAGAAGACTTAAAATGAAATATCATTGTTACTATTATTGTGTGTTTTAACAAATGCAGCTGGGGAACAAACTGTCTCCAAGGGTTTCAGCAATGATGATGTATTTGACCACAGTTATGCATTATTTCTAAGGCCATTTTTTAAAAGACATATAGGAGATTACCAAGTTCACATTGCCCTCAACCTATAGACAGTATTTATGATCACCGGGCTCTACTTGAACAAGTCTTTCCATCTTGGGGACTGAAGACTTGTGCTCTACCCACATTAGACTCCTTTCAGTCTGGCAGCTTATCTTCATGATTTTTCATGGCTGCTAGTCACAATGAAATCGTTTAACCACATCAATAACTACATAGAATGACAGTCTTGCAAGGAGATCCCAGAACATTGCTTTCCTGTTGTCTAAATTCCTGTTAGTAGTCTTGTTTCTCTATATCTCCCTCAGCTCCTATAGGTACAGACTAGTGCTTATAGTTTGGAAGGGTTCTAGGTTTTCTGGAAGTTGCTGGTTATGTCCTAAGATATCCATGAAATACAATTAGTGCTTTCCAATAGTGTATGCTCTCAACAGAGACATCACTGATGGGCCAATCCTGGAATTGTCTGAACGCATTCTTGTTTATTTATTCATATGCTGTATGTTAAGTGTCTACAATCCACAGTGTTGTGTACTTCTGCCAAACTATAAAGGCAATGGAGTCTAAAATATAGTTCACCCTGCCAATGATAACTAATCAGTTGTAAAGACAGACCACAGACATAGCAGGGATTTATTAATATATTCAATCCTAATATTTGAGCTACTGCCCATAAAAAAGAACTTTAGCTATTGAAGTGTCTTATGTTGGTCTTATAACTAAGTAAGAGTCTATAACTTCTAATTGGACACAATGAACATGACTTGTAGAACTGTACAAATGCCAAATATTAGAGCAGAGGCCTCGATTCCATGTGAACAGGGCAGTGGGTTTGAGAAACTAGAGGCCATGTTTATGTGCAGAGGCTAGGAAGGGGCTGAGCTTGGATGGAGTGGCCAAGCTGCTATATATATCCCCATGTGTCAGGGAGTAATGAAGCCTTGTAACATCAGCTTGTTCTGAATCTGGATGTAGGGGTTGGGGAGGGAGAGGTGATGAGAACTACCAGGAAGTATGGGAAACTGTGCTGTCAGTCATTCCTGAGTATGGTGTTTGGTATTTGCCATCTGAGGATCCCCCAGAGACTCACCTAAACAAGGCAGAGAGGTCTGGGTTGGTTGTATGGTGAATACACAATTGGCTTACAGAATGTGGTATGTGTGTGAGAAAGTAGCAATGGGTAACCACGGATATGCCCAAATGTTGTCAGACATCATTTCTCATCAGTGAAAGGTTTCTTTCACTGGAGTCTTTGGCAAAGAGTGGCTGGCTCAGAGTGATTTACATACGCCATGATACATATTTTATAAAACTTTAAGTAATTTTAATTCAAAACATTGGAGGGCTGTGATTTCCCTCAAAGCTATAGAAACTTGGCTCAGCTCTATGCAGGCACTGAGCTTAGAAGACACAGCTGGGCTTTCATGTTGGCCCTGTGCATTTTGCTCCCATAATTTGGAAAAACATTAGCAGCCCACTCTCAAACATTGGCCTCTTTTCTTGTCTCACACAATGGGAGCCTTCACGTCTCTTCCAAAAGGCTTATTCACCATCCCACACCCACCCCCCCTTTTTTTTGGAGGCTTCCTACAGAAAGTCACACAGAGCCAAGCAGGCTTCCAGTGTGTGGGGGTTCCTGCTGAGAGGCAGCCCTTTAATGAGAACAGGACAGCAGTCCACTTTGTGCATGAGATTTTAATGTTAACAACTGGCTCATTTCATTCAGAGGGAGGACAATACAGTTGGTCTAGGCTCGGGATGGAAACACTGGCTTCTTCTCACATACCAACCTGAGCAGCTCCTAGGTTCCACCTGCACATTTTGAACCCAAGATTATGAGGCACAGAGAAATACACTTCTCATGTTTATACTTTAAAATCTTGCAAGTTGAAATGAAATATCACAGTTAAAACTCCAGGAGCCTTAAAAATTATTCAGAGGAGTGCATTTAAATGAACTTGGCAATGAAACATGAAATATTTAGTTCCCTGCTGCAGCAGAACAGGCTCTCCTTTATTGTTTGGTGGTGGTGGTGGGGGGCACCCCATGAGAACTCACTCCTGTGAATAGCTCGCTCCTCAGATTTGCTGTTTGCTTTAATATTTTCTGATAATTATGTAATTAGTTCATCACACTCAGCATTTCTCCACTAGTATTTACCACGGGGACTTTCTGAAGCTCTGTGTGTAGAATTATTAAGAGAGGGGCCACTTGCTGCTTCTCCCACAGAGTCATTCTGAACTCTACAGAGTTTTATTCTCAACCACAAATGATGACACCTTGAGACCACAGTAGTTCATAGCCATTGCTGATCCCAGAGTCAGCTCAAGGTAGAGTTCACTTTCCACTCTCCCAGTTTAGACTTTAGAGCCAATGTACTTCATATCTTAAGTTAGTTCTGAAGATACTTTCAAGTATGGGCATTCTTACCAGCATTGGGAGGACTGAAGAGGAACTTACACAGATCTGAGGGAAGGAAAGCACTGGCAATCTTTCTGAGGAGTGATGGGAGAAATTGTGAGTTCTAAAACCTTCAGTTAAAATAGATAGCAATTTTTTATATTATTTTTTAATGTGCTTAGGCCCTATGAAGTTAAGAGGGATGGAAGCCAAAGGAAGGAAAAGAGAGGAGGGAGAGAGAGTCTGGCCATCCATGAAGCATGGCTCTTCGTTCAAAGAGAAACAGACTTTACTATGAACAAACTATGAGGCTTATGGCATGAACAAGTACATTAGCGTTGTCTGAATGGCATGCTCCACTGTGAAGAGATTGCATGGACTCTCAGAAATAACAGAGAAAAAGAACCTAGAAATTGTGTGGTTACCAAATTCATCTGTGGCAACATCAGGCAGGCGCCCCGAGGCCTGGCATGGAGACCTCTCCTGTAGGGCATCTGGGACCTTCTTAGCTTTGGTGTAGTAAACCAGAGTTGTCTGCTAAGTCCATACATCCTAAAACTCTACAGAATCATCACAAGGACGTTGGTCAGAGGCCAAGGTCAGTAATGAATAGCTATGCAGGGAATTAAAGACAGCCCAAGAAAATGTTGGTTTTTTGTCTTTCTTATGACCCCTCTTCTCCTCACCCTCTTCCTCTATCACCCGTCCTTCCCTCTCCCCGCCTCTTCCCTCTCTCCCTCTCCTCTGTCTCTCCCCTCCTTCCTTCCTCCTTTTTCCTTACAGCACCAAACTCTACAAGTGAAGTTTTGATCCACCCTCATAATTGTTCCTCTGATGTAGCACTTTCAGGAAACTTCCTTCACACTGCTAACTCAGGAGTAAGGAGGGGAGACACCCTCAGTCTGACTGGCAGAAGGGTCCTCCTCACAGCTTCCTAAGGGAAAGCATCAGGCTCCTCACAACTGTGTCTCACCAAGACACAGACAGCAAACAACATAAAATGCAATTGCAGCTTGAAGGTGACCCAGCAATGGGGGATACGGAAGCTGAGCTGGCCATCTCCTGTAACCAGGAAAGCGTTCCAGTGGAAGGACTGGAACACCACCCCACCGACAAAACCCCCGACCTACAAGTTCTCCTGCCTACAAGATAAGCTGGGGTAAAGGTGGTGCAGAAAGTGTGGGAGTGGTCGATCAAAGACTCGTCCAATTTGAGACCCATGCCATGAGAGGGAGCTCACCCCTGATGCTTCCTAGAGGGCCAGTAGCTAGATTCTGGCTATCCCAGAGATACATAATAGACCAAAAACAGGAATGAAAAAAAAAAATCAATGCAATGATTCCTAATGATATTCTGCTCTATTCATAGATTGGCATCTAGCCCAGAAGTCATCAGAGAGGCTTCCCCCCAGCAACTGATGTGAACAGATAGGCCCACAGTCAAACTTTAGGTAGAGCATGGGGAATCCTGTGGAAGAGGAGGAGGAAGGATTATAGGAGGGGTCAAGGACACCACAAGAAAACCCATAGAATCAACCAACCTGAGCCCACTGGGGCTCACAGAGACTGCGCTGTTAACCAGGGTGCTTGCATTGGACTGAGCTAGACCATCTGCACATATGTTACAGTTTGTAGCTTGACTTTCTTTTGGAAGTCTTAACAGTGGGAGCAGGGTCTGTCTCTGACTCTGTTGTTTGCCTTGGGGACCTTTTCTTCCTTCTGCATTGTCTTCATAGAAGAGGATGCACCTAGTCTTACTGCAACTTGAAAAGCCATGCTGATTGGGTGATGTCCCTGGGGATCATTCTCATCTCCGAAGAGAAACAGGAAGAGGAGTGGATGAGGAGGTGGGGAGAGGGACTGGGAAGAAAAAAATAAAAAGAATAACATGTTTGAAATAACACCCAGTTTAAAAGAAAAAATGCCATTAGAAACTCTGTAAAGAAAATCAGGGAGACAGTCCCAGTAGCATCTTAGAATCTCCCTTGCTTTCAGGGAGGCAGGTAAGAGATACACTGAGCAGAAGGCACAGGACTGAAAAGGGTGGAGATTCATTAATTGAAGCAAGAATTCAGCAACAATCAAAACTATTCTAAAAAAATTGTGACACCTGCCCTGCCAAAAGCAAGTTGACCATAACTTAAGGTATTCAATTCATTATCACTTACTTGGTTTATTTTGGGACAAATGAGGGCATTAGCTACATTATATTACACAAAATTATGTAGAAATTGCATTCTGGTACTTGACTCATGGTTCTGAACTTTATTCCTTTCTCTGACTTTTGAAAATTACTGACTCAGACTCCATCCTCTCTGGTACTACAGTATCTGTGTAAGAATTATTTTTTTTCAGTTCACTCCAGGGAAGCAGTCCATAGCACCAACATGTATCATTTGTGGTTAAAATTTGTATCCATGAGAAAAGCAAAGACATCACCCTGAAAATCTGAATTTGATACAAATAATTGCTGAAAATGTAGATGTGACAATATTGTCAACTTTTAACTTTTCAAGCATGGGTAGATAATAGTAAAATATTCCTTAGTGGCTGAGTATGTCCTGGTTTGTGTGTGTGTGTGTGTGTGTGTGTGTGTGTGTGTGTGTGTGGTTTATAGATGTATTTCTTTACATATGCACACATACGTATATACACATATATGTATGTGTTTGTGTATGTACGAGAGAGATAAAGGCGGATACAAAGGTTAGTCTAAGATCAAAATAGGAACAAGACAAGAATAATAAAGCAATTACAGAAGAAAGGTAGGTAGATATTCTAGAACAATGACCTGAAGAAAACATGTGTTTAGTCAAAATATAGCAATCAGTTCAAGTTAATTTGATTATGACCTTCTGGTAGAAGATCTAAAACCCTCTAAACCATGGTTCTCAACCTGTGGGTTGTGACCCTTCTAGGGGTTGCATATCAGATATCTTGTGTGTTGGATATTTACATTATGATTCATTACAGTAGCAAAATTACAGTTATGAAGTAGCAATGAGAATAACTTTGTGGTGTGTGGGGGGATTCACCACAGCATGAGGAACTGTATTAAGGGGTTGCAATGTTAGGAAGGCTGAGAGCCACTGCTCTAAAGTGTACTTAAAATTTTTATTCGTAAATGGCTTTGCTCACCTTCAGTTGTGTGTGGCTTTCTCATCTTTGAGGTGTCCCATTGCCTTCTGGAATTATTCAGAAGTGTGTGTTTGATCACCCAGTGTTTGAAGACATTATACTTGGCCTTTTTGTTACGGATTTATAACTGGACCCCACTGTTGTTGGAGACCATCCTGTGCACAGGTCCATTTGTAAGGCAGATTGTGGTGGGCTGTGTGGACTGCTCTGTAGAGGTTTGGGAAGAGCCTATGCTCTGTGCTTAGTGGGTTCTGGCAGCTGGAACCTCGACGCTGATTTCTTAAAGAGTTTTGAAAGCTCTGTTTTTATTCTGCTTTAAAACATGTCAGACTATTTACATCTCAGAATTAATGTTGGTTTTGCATCCTACATGCATCTGAGATCATCAGTTCACATACAGACTTCCTGTAATCTTTCTTCTAAAGATTTTAATGATTGCTTCAAGGATCCATTGTTGTGAAAGAGAGGGTCTATATAACATTACACAATTAAGGGCTTTATTCACTATGGACCATCAAGTTGAAGTTCATCGATAGCCTCTTGTCTCTCTTTGTCCTGGGCAATGTACATTTGGTACATAACCACTACTTTAAAGGGGCATTATTTATCCCTGCTTCATGGACATACAGACATGGCTCCTATAGGCTTCTTCAGTACTCATGTCTGCCTGGGTGAAGGATGCGGCCTCTCTTCTGCCCATCCCTGTTGCCTAACAAGAAAAGGTGGGTGTGTTTGATTGACATGGAGGTAGATCACATTGATCACATTGGGTCACCTCTGGGTTTATACCTATCTTTAGCTCCTGAAAAATTTCTCTCACTCTTTGCTCTGCCTACTGTCTTCTGCATGCTCTTGTTTGTTCTCACTGTCTTGCTCTCTTGCTCTCTATTGCTGTCTCTGGTTCTCTTGCTCTTTGCTTCTAGAGTCTCCCCTTTCTTTGCAGGCATTTCATAGATCAAATGCCAAATATAAGTTATACATTACTCTCTATTTCTTTTGTTAAAAGAAATAAAAATACTACTTAAGTCTCTTAGACTCAGGCCCCCCAGAGACCTGTGCTATGTAATGCTTCTATGCATTGAAAGCACCTGACACAATTAGAATGGGCTTATTAGCTGTGATGTCCCAGTTTGTGTGTCCTGGGTTTGTTTCTGTACATGAATGGATGTGCATCAGCTTTCTGTGGCAGACTTTCCCATGGCAGACCATGATGAAGAGATAAGCCATACTGTGTAATGTATTGACAGCCTCTGTTCATATCATACCACTAACAGTCCATCAGATGAAGTGAGTGGCTAGCCCAAACTCCACAGAGTTGAGACTCTCTGGGACAGGTGGGGGATGGGCAGTGAATGTCAGCTCCACAGCAATCCGAGCTGCTATGGAAGTCCCCAGCTCCCCCTCTCATGTTTAATACACTCATGGTCTATTTTCCCCTAGATGCAAATAGGGAGATATTATAATTAATTAGAGAGATGAATGCAATTAACATTCTTTTTGTGATTAATATTGATTTAAAGCAGAGACAACAAGTTTAAGATAAATGACTCATGAATTAATGACAACTGTTAGGAAGAGAATTAGGGCACAATCAATGTTCTTTCGAGATCAACACATGGGCCAGTCTGGCCAGTCTGGCTTTATCTTTGGTTATATTGTTTGTCCATGGGATTAGATTAGTCAAACGACAACAAAATTATGATATAGCAAACTTAGGCACCAACAGTCTGCTCTTTTCTAGAATATAACTTGACTTCTTTCTTTCCTATTTAAATGACTTCACTCTTTTGTAAACTCAAAAATTTCCAGCTGTGTTTGATTAAGTTTATTGCTGGAGGAAAATAGATTATAAAAATAATATCTAGGTGGTAACATTTTAAATGATGGGGTACAATTAATGTTTTTCATAAAATGTAATGTGTGGATGATCAGGGTGGTCGAGAGAGCTCATGCATCTGTAAGTTTCTGCCATGCACAATGTCTAGATAGAGGGGGAAGGCACTTTTAGAAGGATAAATCCAAATGAGGGGAAATGAAAGTGCAACCAGTGGGCCCTAAAGTCTAAGCTATTTCTGGAAGGTAAAAAAAAAGCCATCGACAACTCAGGGGAGACCTGCAGTGGAATGTGAGCATGTAGGCTGTTCTTCAGAGGGGCTGTGGGAACTAGCAGGTACCTGCGTAGGGATGACATCATGTGGCTACTAGAAATGATGTGGGATATTAGTGTTGGTGTGTATGTGTTTGTGTGTATCTATGTATGTGTGTGGGCATGTGGCTCTGTGTGTTTGAGTATATGTTTGTGTGTGTGTCTTTGAATGTGTGTGTGTGTTTATGTATGTGGATACATGTCTTTCTGTATCTGTGTTTGTGTCTGTGTATGTGTGTGTCTTTGTATGTGTGTGTACCTGTGTGTGTCTGTATGTATGTTAGTGTATATGTTTATGTGTTTATCTTTGTATGTGTGTGTCTGTGTATGTATATGGATACGTGTCTCTCTGTATCTGTGTTTGTGTCTGTGTATGTATGTGTCTTTGTATGTGTGTGTACCTGTGTGTGTCTGTGTGTGTGTTAGTGTACATGTAGTGTATCTTTGTGTGTGTGTGTGT
>JADRCH010000244.1:1546912-1658107 GCA_019843965.1 Rhynchomys soricoides
GAGAGAGAGAGAGAGAGAGAGAGAGAGAGAGAGAGAGAGAGAGAGAGAGAACAAGCTAGACACAAGTAAAGACAGAATGAAGCAGAGAATGAGAAGGAACCAGAAGATTAGGACATATTGCCAAAGTTAGTATGAGGCCAAGCAGAACAATTTCAGTCAGAAGCCAAAAGAAGCAAGTTTGAATTAGTCAGCTTGTAGAGGAGTTTTGAGGCAGAGCAGCTGAGTTGAACAGTTAGCCAGAGTTCAGAAAGAACTAGAATGGGTGAGCTTATTCAGCAATAAGTCTCAGAGGCTGAAAACATTTAGGTCTAGATAAGATCGTATGGAGGCTAGAAGCTTCCAGGAGTAGGCCTAGGTTAGATGGAGGCAGTGAGCCTTCAAGATGACAATTACATCAAGTGAATAAAAGATACTTTTCCATGTCTCATGAAATTTCCAAATGTTGTACATTCTCTTATTATTGCTTCCTATGATCTGGGAAGATATCAAGAAGTTTTCTTGATGACTCTTGCATTTGTTTTATAGCCTAAAATTTGATATACTTTAGAGACAGTTCCATGGGCTGCTAAGAGGGAATTTATATTTCCTTATTATAAGATGGAATACTTTATAGATAGTATTAAGGACATTTAGTCTAGGGTATATCTTACCTTTGAAGTCTTTTTGTTGTTTGTCTGGATAATATATCTATTAATGTGAGGGAGGTGTTAAATGTGTACCTGGACCTATGTATACTTTTTTTCAAGCAATTTTTAAAAATGAATTTGGTGCCTTTATGTTGGATGTATTATATGTTTAGAATTGTTATTGATGAGTCTTTATGTATGAAATAGCACATTTCTCTATTTTTGATTAATTTTAACTTGATGCCTATTTTATAAAATACTTGTGAATACTTCTATTTAAATCTACCTTCTATTTTCTTGAAGTATTAACTGCCATTCTTTCACTTGGAGTCTACATGTCTTTGCCAGTGAGGTGTGTTTCCTGTTGAAAAGAAATGGATGAATCTTCTTTTGTCATAATTATTATATTTTATTTTTTCAAATTTATTTAACTTGTGTGCTTATTATTCAGGGCCATTCACAACTTGCAATAGTCTGTTATTTCCTTCTATCATGTGGATTCAGGGATGAATTCATGTCTTCAGGCTTAGCAGTTCCTAGGTAATCTTTTCCAGTCCTCATATATTCTTTTTAATCTATTCAGACTAGACCAATTGCATTGAGATAGTTAACAATGAGGTTTTAATGATTCCTGTAAGTTTTGTTGGTTGTTTTGAGTAATGCTTCCATTCCTCTCACCTGTTCGATGTTTGTGTTTGAAATCATCTTCTGTCTTCCTCTGACTATTGGATCCTTCACATTGTCTTCTGCTATGCACACTCAATGGTCATGAATTGTATTAGTTCATGCTTATCTTGAATTTTATTTTTATTTATATATTGAAAAAGATACCTTTGCTGTACATAGTAGTTTTTGTTGGCAGCTATTTACTTTGAAATACATAATCCAGTGCTTTTTGTGCCTGTAGCATTTCAACCAGCAGATCTTTTCTTAATCTGAAGAATTTTCATTTGTAAATGAATTGGTGGTTTTCTCTTATAAATTTTAACATTGTTTCTTCTGAAATCTTAGCATTCTGACTATAACATGTCATAGTATTCTCTGGCCATAATTATTTGGGATTCCACATGCCTCTCATTTCAGATACATGCTTCTTTCTCCAGATATGAACATATTTCTGTTGTAAATTTTATTTACTACATATTTTATGATTTTTACTTATTCATTACAATGAGAAAATATCAGGAGAAGCAGATTAAGAAAGAAGACTTCTTTTTTCCTAGCCAATAGCTTAAGGATACAATTCATTACAATGAGAAGCCATCTGGTGACATTGCACCCGCAATCAGGAGTCAGAGAAAGATGAATTGCATGGTCAGACCCCATTCTACTTTTTATAGTCTGAGAATCCACTTCACAGAATGATCCTGCTTGTGTATGAGAAGATGTATCTTCTCACCTTAAAATTAACCTAACCTAGATGATTCTTGACAGACATCCCAGAGATTTGTTATATGGTGATCCTAAATCCCAACAATTTGACATTCAAGATTAACTATCACTTTCAGCTTCTTCTTCTGCCTCACGGATGTTCAGTTTCATTTCCTTTAATATGTCCTAGAGTTCATACAAGCAGTATCCATGTTTATTTATGTTTTTAAGCTATCAAATCCCAATTTCTTCAACCTTTTTTTCCCTTCTTAGCATTCTTTCTGTTGGTAAAAGAGAGTATACCTTCCCCTGTTTATGTGTGGAGACCTGAGGACAACCTTGTGGAATTGCTTCTCTTCTTCCAACTTTGTATAGATTTTGGGAAAGGAAATTCAGGGGAATAGGCTTATGCATCAAGAACCTTGACTCTCTAAGCCATCTTGTAAGTCCCCCTCAATTTTTTAAATGATTTTTATTCAACATATTTTCCAATAGCTCATTTTTACTGCTTAATTTCTCAATTCACATTGCTGAATTTCTGCTCCATGTGTATGTATTGAATTGATTTCTTCTCTTTATTCATTTATTTTATCCTAATTGAAATCAGTGATCATTTTTAGACGTATACATGAACCCGTTACTAGGAATTGAACCTTTTTCAGTACTTTTGGCTGGCTTCAACATCAGTCTTCCAGGGGAGTTGGTTTCTCATGATTGTTCACATTTCTCAGTTTGATTTCTCTGCTGTGATTAGCATGCCTGTTAGTTTGGAAGGATGTGTTCTCCAGTTTAATTTCAGGATCTTTTTGTGGAGGCTAAATGTAAGGGCATAACCCTGTATCACTAGAGGGTTGAAACAAAGCAAATGTAGCCTGGTCTAGAGTTCGGACTAATCCAGCATGAAGTAACTGTAAGAGCAATCGTCTCTTCTGAGATTGGTGTCATTGCATCGCCTCCTAGCCCCAGCTGACCCAGTGTCTTGTGACTCTGTCATATGACCCTGTTTCAGTGACTTCCCATTTCATGCACCTGTAGGCATCCAATTTGCTCAAGGAATTTAATGTACATGAAGACATTACTGGGTTAGAAAACAGAACCATGATATCCCATATAGTTTTGGTACCATGTGGTCCAAGTCTTTTCAACATTAAATACTCCACAAAAGCAACTGTATGCAGAATTCATGTGATTCCTGGGAACTTGAGAATTCTAGATTCTGCCAACAATGGACTATGTAGCATGAATGTGTCTCCAGTTTGGGCCACCAGTTGGCATCAGCATCATGACTGTCTGATTCTTCAGTTATTCTAAGGCTATGATGTAGTTATATCTTGCCTACAAATCTTGGTCTACCAAATATTATACTTTTAATTGTCTAGTCTAAGGCATCTACTCTCTGAATTTCTCAGCATGTCCATAAGTCCCCTCCCTGCATCAATGAATTTCTGCATAGATGTCTCACTCTCTGTGAATATGACAGGGCAATCTCTTCATGACTTGTCATTAGTCCTTGTTAACATACCCTAAAAGTAGCTTAGTCTTAATAAGCTTCCTCTCAAGATGGTGCCTGACTACTACCTTCAAAGACTTAGGAAGAGATGAAAGTGACTTCTTGCCTGCTGATCCATTGCATAAGATGATTTACTGCCACACAAAGGGAGTATTGAAAGAATAACAATGTGAAAATGACTACATTATATAAAATAATCCATAGATTTAAACCAATTGTCGTTTTTCCCCTAGAAGTAAGTCTAAAATTCACATGGATTAGAAATATGCCAGAGAAACAATGCTATCTTAAACATAAAATATGATTTCTTTTTTAATTTTTATAATTAAATTTTTATTGTAAATAACTTGCAAGTAAAAATCATCACATAGCAACATTAGCCAGAATAAAAGTCTATATATCTCGATGAATAGCTAGTCTGAAGCTGTGGAGCTTCTCACTGGATTTTACATTTTCACTATTAAATATTTTTATGCAGTTATTAATTACCACACATAAACACTTATATACAAAATCTATGACAGAGTTAAAACCAGAAAGACAATTGGCTTTCCATCCTCTTTCATGACTTGTATGTTCATTACCAGCCTTTAGCTCTTCTTTATCCCCAATATTTACCCTTTTCTTTCTCTCTACATGTTATACTGTATTCACATATGTGCTTCTTTGTTTTCTTTTGATAACATAAGCCACCACTCTATATGTTTGATATGATATAGATCTGCTTTCTATTCCTGAAGTTAAGATGTTAATCTTTGCTATCAGAATCTGAGAGGAGAGTCTTTATTATTGTATATAATTTTATACATAATTTGTATTTACCTGTTTAATTTTAATAGATAACACAGCAAAGCTTCCAGCATAACAACTCTTTCTTTACTACTCTGAAATGCAGGGGTAGAAAGTGGGCTCGAAATTCTGCAGATGTGCCTGCTTTCTTGTTACATATGTGCTGTGTTTATTTTGTCTCTGAATGATGGAGCTCAGCAGTATTTGGCCTCTGGGTAAGAAGAAACTATTGCATTAGCTTTGGCTATAAATTGGTACCACTGGGATAGACAGCTATGCTTGTTATTGTGTGATTTTTTTTCCCACAAGGTATTATATTGTAGTCTGAATATCACTTGTGCTGGCTAGATTTATGTCAACTTTACACAACTCAGTGTCATCTGGGAAAAAGGAATCTTCGTTGAGAAAATTCCTCCATAGGATTGGCCTGTAGACAAGTCTGCACGATATGTTTTTGACTGATAATTGATATGGGAGGGTTCAGCTCACTGTGGGTGAAGCCATTCCTGGGAAGGTGGTCTTGGATAGCGTAAGGAAGTAGGCTGGGAAAATCATGAATGAGCAAGCCAGTAAGCAACATTCTTTAATGGTCTTTGCTCCAGTTCCTGCTCCGACTTCCCTTTATAAAAGACTATGATAGGAATATTTAAGCAGATAGAAACCTTTTCCTCTGTAAGTTGCTTTGGGTCATATTAGTTTTTCATAGAAACCCCAACTGAGAATTCACTCATGACAGTAGCTCAGTAGGTATCTCCTGCAGTCTTTGTTGTCTGGGTCAGTTATCCTCAACATCTGTGGTGATTGTGAGGGTGAATGGTGATTTTGATCCTGTACATTTCAGTTCATTTTTCATTTAAAATAATGAATGAAACACTTGGGTACAGTGGACACCTGCACTTGTAACCTTTCTGTCTTGCTAGTGTACATTAGGGTTATAAAAGGGACACGTGACAGAAATCCAGGTAACAAAGTAGAACTCATCACTACTGGGGAATGAAAATGGCTGTTAATACATCCCTATGTACAGAACATATACACAGAGTCTTGATATGATGTGTATGTATTTAATACATTAAATCAGATACAATTTTCATTGCTTTGAATATTGAAAAACAGATTGATGACCAAACTCTGGGTCATGGAAGCGTGTGTGTGTGTGTGTGTGTGTGTGTGCATGTTTGTGAGTGTTTGTGCATGCATATGTGTGTGTATTCACACTTGTGTGGAAGTCAAAGGTTGATGTTGAATATTTTCCTTGATTGCTCTCTACCTTGTCTATTTTGGCAGGGCCTCTCATCTGAGCATAGACCTCACCTATTTGTCTAGTATAGCTGCCCTGCTCTTGGGATCCTCTGACATTTCCTAAGAGCCAGGCTTACCCATAGGTCCCATCTCCTCCAACCATTTGGCATCCGTTTGAAGCTCATGATGTACTCTGTCCACAGCCTTCAGAGATGAGTCTGTGTAAACACAAGTTATAGCAGAATAATGTGAAAGTATTTGTTTTCCATTTTTCACAATCACCCCATCTCCTCACTCTGCAGGTAAATTTATTATTTACAATTTTTTTTTTGATCGATAGCTCAGTCTGCCTCCTAGGTTGATGAACCCTGCTTGATCCTTTGGATAGTTTTTAGTGCTGCTGGTAGTTGCTCCTTTGAAATCTCATGAGTGCTTCTGGATACTCTCTTTGCCAGCACTGTTTTTTCAGTTCCTTGTCCAAGGGACAAGCTTAACTCAATGTCATCATGCAGCTCCCCTCACCCGGTCTACATAATTCCAGACACTGGTTTCTTCAGTGGCATATAAGATGTAGAAAACAATGAGGATCTGATTTAAAATTTTTACCATCAGTGTGTGGGGAGTTAGCAGTGAAAATAATGAATTCTCATCTAGAGCACTGCAGCAAGAAGCAATGGTATAAGCCATGGCATGAATACACTTCACTTATGATAAAGTGCTAACTACTGAGATTTGCTGCTTCTCAACATAGTTAACAAGAAGGGCATGGAATAGGGGTATTAAGTTAATAAAAACCATGTCTCAGTCTACAGGAAGTGGTTCTAAGATACTGTTCCCTGGCGGATAACTAAACCTTGATGGCTTAGATTCTTTATATAAAATTGGTAGTCGCACATCACAGGATTTGAGTTCTACAAATCCTCTCTAAGTTACTTTTTTAAAATATCTTCCTGACTGAGTAGAATATTTTTATATAAATAGCTATTCTATTCATTGTCTTGGAAGTAAACACACACACACACACACACACACACACACACACACACACACACAAGTCTGTACATGCCGTTCATCATGGATGGAGCTACCGCATGCCTACTCAACCCCAGAAGGTGCTTTGCTTGAACTGGCTGAATATGCAGACACAGAAGTAAACTAGCTGCAGTCATTTGTTCTGGTCCCAGAAAAGCCATTAGTTAGGTCTCCTATTTTCCCTAGACACCCACTATTTCCTCTAAAGAAGGAATGAACATGTTTTATAAGATATTAATCCCTGATCTCTGTGAATCCAATGATAACCTACGTAGTGACGTCTGGACCAGCCAAGGCTACATAGTGTGTCCTCCAATACCAAAGGAAAAACATGTCTTTTAACTCTTGGTGGGATCTACGAGTATTTCTCCCCTTGCATAAATAATATATTTTTTATTTTTATCTAAAATGTGAAAGTATAATCTTTTTTGCCTTTTTGTCTGACAGTAGCTTTTAGTTTCTTAAAATACATCAATTTCCAGCACATGGGGCTACAGGATGAAAGGGCAGCTGTTTTAACCTGCTTTCTCTCCAAACCTTCAATGTCAGGTCTTACCGGAAGTCAGACAAGGTGTTACAGTGACATAAGATAGCAACAATGTATGCAACACTGTGAACTGTGCAGCAGAAGCTGGGGTGTCTCCTCATCCATTAGAGGACACTAGGACCCAATGTCTCATCACAGATGAGGGACTCTGTGTCTTAAGTTCCTAATGTTCTTTTCTGAATATCGCCCAGACCCTAGAGTCCCTTAAGAGAGATGATACCTTCTCTTTCTCCTCATGCTCCTCATGCTCAGAAGAGACAAGTTAAGTTGGACATCTTTTTTTCCATGAAAAAGAAGTGTTTATTAAATGTACTTAAAAATGAATATAGCATGTGGCCCTATGGGGTATAATGAAGATTTTATTGCTGGAAGTTGGGAACAATCACACTCCTTCATCTGTGTTAGAGACAAGATGGGTTGGGGGGGGTTCCCTATCAACAGCTGTCACAACTGCTTTTATGGTCAATCTTAGTTGGTCAACCTAGTTCCATGTATGGCGGAGTTATGGTTACTCCCTTATATATTTTTTTCTTTTTTCAAAGTTGGTGAGCAACGGAGTTTCCAAGCATTCCCTTGCTCACCTGACAAAAAATGAATTCTTAATATGGAAGGAAGCTCAGGAGGTCCAGGATCTTTCGTGCTGCCATTTTGGTTAGTGTGATGAAACATGAATTGACCAAAGTGTGGTATTTACTGAGCTGTGGTCTCTCCATGATTCATAAATCTCCACAGCTTCAGCCACAGCCAGTCATATTTCCAGCCTTGCTATCAACAGCATACCAGGGGGGAGATGTATATCTGTGGTCCATTAGAGAGATGCTACCTCAGGCATAGACACTTAATAGAATTTCTCTGACTCCTAAAAAGCTGAGTAAACAAATATTTTAGCTTTTGTTATTGTTATGATTGTTGTTATTATCAAGATGCCACAACCAGAAACAACTGGAGGAGAAATGGATTTATTCTCGCTTTACAGCTTACAATGCTTTATGTAGGGAAGTCGGGGCAGGAACCTGGAGCAGAGTCCACTGAGAAACACTGCTTACCAGCTTGCTCCCCTGATATGCTCACTTTGCTTTATGAGACACCCACAACCACCTGTATAGAGGGGGCACCCAGCGGGCTGGGCTCTTCCACATCAATCATCAATCAAGAAAATGCCTTCCAGGCTTACAAATCTGATGGGAGGCATTGTCTGCATTGAGTTCCCCCCTTTCAGATGACTGTAGCTTGTGTCTAGCTTGTGTGGCAAAAGCTAACCCGCACATCCACCTGAGACATTTGGTATGATATAGGTTATTTGACCCTATGGCTAGGGCTTTGCTATCATAAAATGTGTAAAGACTATCACCAGGATTGAAAGGGTGATGACATATATTTAGAATCTGGCCTTACTGAAATACTAAAGGCAGGGTACAAGATACCAAACAATACAGTAAAAACTCATTTTCAGATATTGAGGCAGCAGCAGACATCTGTTGCCTAATGAAGAACTGGTGAGAGCCAAGGCCAAATCTGGTCAGATCAGGTTCCAGCCTTGTTGCCTCAGGTGCCTGGAACACAGGAAGATCTTCCTGTGTCCTGCTCTTCTCCAGCTGAACTAGCTGCTTCTCTCCATCTGTCACGGCCTATTGTCTCACAGGAGTGTCTCAGTGTGGCCATCCAAGTATCTCTTTAAGTTCAATTATGTTACCGCTCTATGTCAACACCTCCTCATAATTATACTTGAGTGATAAGTTAAAGCTTAAGTATTTGGATGCTTATGTCTATCAGCTTCACCCACCAGAGCAGTTAGTAAGTAGTCAATGCATGGGGAGCTATGTGGCTTGTGGTTTGCTTGTGGGCACAGGTGGTGTTTTGTAATGGCTATTCCTGATTGTCAACTTGACTCTATCTGGAGTGAACTAAAATCCAGAATTAGAAGGCTCACCTGTGATCCAGATCCTGAGACTGGAAGGCACAAGTTTCTGACCTGGATCTTGGCATAGAGATCTTGAGGCATAGTGGCCATGAAAAGCTTAGGCCTAGGCAAGGTAGTACACACCGTTAATCCCGGGAGACTGAAGCAAGGAGATCTCTGAGTTTAGGGTCAGCCCGGGACAAAGCAAGTTCCAGATCCAGGCATAGTGGTACACACCTTTAATCTGGGCCACACCTTCTGCTGGAGACCTACATTAGGACATTGGAAGGAGGAAGATTCCCTCTTCTTCACCTGCCGTGCCTTGTGGGATTGAGCAACTGCTAGATCCTTTCATTCACAGCTGCTGCTGACCATTGCTGGGGAGTTGGACTACAGACTGTAAGTCATCAACAAATTCCCTTACTATATAGAGACTACCCATAAGTTCTGTGACTCTAGAGAACCATGACTAATACATGTTTAAAAAAACATACATCACAATTTCTCATTAGAGAAAGCATACGGGAGCAGGCCAGTCTTGAAAACATCAATGTGTCTAGTTAAGTATTGGTGGCTTTATTCTTTTAACTTCAATACTGCATTCAAATACATTGACTAATCTTTGCTGTTCACTTACTGAAAGCTCATCTGTCCTCCTACTGTGTGCCAGGCATCCGCCCGCTATAAAGGATACAGGCAAAAGTCAAACCCTGTGGTTGGTGTGGGTGTGTGGGTGTATTGTTAGAGCTGTTGATTGGAGATTTTACAGACAGGTAATACACTCACTGAAACAAACAGCTGTTCTTATTCTTGCTTCTTGCAAACCTCAGTAGGTATAAGCGTGTACAAGTCATGAAGAGCCAAACCCTTCAAAACATCTCAGAAGGAACGAGATGGGAACGAAGGCATCAACCCTCAGGCTAGCACATATTTGGATCCTCGGCATAATGGAGGTTTTCATTGCTCATAACCATTTTCTATAAAGCTAGGAAAAATATGCATATTCAAACAATCATTTGCAAATTTTTCATAGCAATATGAGCATGTCCAACTGATTTTTTTGGGAGTAGTTCTGTGAATAAACTAGAGTCTGAATAACTAAGCTCCTATTGACCGATTCTTATTTGTCTAGTACCAAAGCATTTTGATAAATTTATGTTCTATAAATTTATAGAGTAGATATCAGATATTTATTAATATTATAGAAATGTATTAATAAATAAAAATATAATAGATACCATACAGTGAAGTGGATATCAGATATTTATTAATATTATAGAATAGCATTAATAAATAAAAATATAATGGATCCCATCCTAAGGCTGTCCTATAATGAAGAATCCCATAGTTGAGTGATATGGCACCACACAGTGCGTGACTGAAAGAATAGTCATGGGGCAGTGATGGGCTGGCTACTCACTAACACTTGGAAACTGCTAAGCTTTAAAATAATCTCTTTCTTTGATGCAGGAATAAAATTTATCCACAAGAATCCTCCTACAAAAATCAGACTTAACTTTCAAGTAGTATACACCCTGAGAGACCCATGCCTCAGCAAACGTCCCATGTACCTTGCTCACACCAGGAAGTAATGACAACTTCATTTGACCAACAATTTGGGGTAAAACTCGAACGTCCTCTTGTCAGTGTCTGATACCACATATAGTTGTTGTGAACAGCAGCTAACAAAAAGCCTGGGATGGCTCTGCACAGGACACCTTCCCCTCAGAGGAACTGTGAGGAGCCAGTCTGTGAAATGTGTCTCACACCATCACATTGACAAGGCTAGGATGGCATTCGTCTGGAACAACCTGCCAGATGCTGCCATGGTGTCCTGTCAATATGCTCACTTGGCCTGTCATGGCTGTCCTGATACAACTCGTGTTCTGTCATGTAACTGTCAAAGATACTGTTACATTGGCGGGCCCTGCGGGTGATGTGCTTGAGTTTCTCTCTCTTCTTTTACAATCTCATATGATTGAAGATAAAGCAAAGAACTGACCAATAAGTCAGCCTAAGCTCCTAATGAGTAAAATACCAGACTGTATCAACTCGTTCTGTTTAAAACAATATGACCTAGGGATGTTTCAGAGAAGAGAGAAAGCAAGTCAGATCCTAAGTCACTCATGATTAGGCAGCCAGCCCTGGGTTGGGCTCATTCCCCTCCCCTCCCCATCTCTCCCTCTCCCTCTCTCCCTTCCTCTTCTCCTTCCCCCTTCCCTCCTCCTCCCTTCCCTCCTCCTCTCTCTGTGTTACCCTCTGTCTGTCTACCTACCTTACTTTCTGTGTCTCTTTGTGTGTTTGTCTCAGGAGACTGAAGGATTCCTGCCTATTTCTGAACACACGATATTTCTGGCTGAATGTTTCTTTAAATGTTGAAGTGATGTTCTCTGAAGTTGAACCCTTTAAAGCTCAAACAGATCAATGTGTGAGCACAGCTGAACCAACCTGCCTTAAGTAGGCAGAGACCACAGGGTGCAAGCAGTGCTTCCTCAAAGGGATGCAGCCTTGTTATCAGAAGGCTAGCTTCTCAAGAATAAAACCCACTCTTCTGACAGTCAGGTGCTTTAATTTTTTAAATTTGAAATAGTTTAAATTATGGTGGTCCACCTTACTGTTTATCCAGCTTCCCTCAGGGGGAGGGGGTTGCATCTTACTCAAGCACATTGTCAAACTGTAACCTGGACCTTGATTCCTGATGAGGGTCTTAACTGATCTACCTAGACACTGCAAGTTGCCTGTCTCCAGTGAGGAATATTGCACAGTGCTCTTGATCCCAAACCTTGTTGAATGTGGATCTTTTTTTCCCACCATTACAATGTCCTCATTTGAAGAATTTCATCAATCTTTGACAATTTTTATAAACTCTTTCAAGGCGTTACCAGGGTATGGTTCACTTGAAATTTACTTCATCTGTTTAGAACATATGACTCAGTAGCTATTAATGTAGTCACAGAATTATGCAATTATCAACACCATCCAATGTTAGGGTTTTGTTTGTTTGTTTGTTTGTTTTATCCTCCAAAACCAGATGCTTTGCTGTTAATGCAGTGACTTCTCATTCCCTCACTCTCAAAATCTATCAAGGTCAAGATTTTCAAGAATCTAGCTCCCAGTACTATAGACTCCTCTTTTCTAGGCTTTTCCTTCACATGAAGAAAATCATGTTTTCATTGAACACAATGTTGTTTGGGTCCATCTATATTAACATATCTCATATTTCCTTTGATTGTTGAGTAATATTCCATCACAGGGGTGAGCCACTTTACTGACCCAATACTCATTTGGTTAAAAGTTGGATTATTTGTATTGTTAGAAAAAATTCTGCAGTGAACAAGAGCGTTCCGGTTTCTGTGTGGCCAGCTGCTACCTAATTGATCAGTGGTTCCATGCTTGCCACATGTACCCATGACTTCCTGGGCACTCTGCTCTAGGCTATTATATATGGATCTTTCCATATCTTAATTATAAATACTGCAAGTGTCATTTCTGGGTAATAGTTGTCCATAGGGCTGTTTGAGTCATTAATGGTTTTCAAGATGGATGACTTCAATGGTCTTGGATTGACCCCATCCCCATCAGCAAAATTTGAAATTTTCAGCACAAAATGTTCCTGTTATCTTTTATGCATATCCTGGTATATCCTTGTGATTTCATTTCCATGACTGATAATGGTGCTTCATGTCCTGATATTCATGTCTAGTACATCTTCTTGGCTGGGTGAAGCACCCTTCAGTCCATGACTGTTGATTATTATTATTTGTTATTTTATATTTCAAAAGTGCCTTCTACCTGATAGAAATGGTGTTTGTATATGTAACTTTTCATGTGTGACCCTACATTCTGCAATCTTCCTTTGCATTTTTACAACAGTCTTTCAATGGGAAAAAATATTTCAGTTTTAGTGAATACCCACAGAAAAGTTATATTCTTAAAGGATGGTTCTCTTAGTAATCAAGAGATTATCAAAATAAGGGATTTGATAGCTATCAGCTGGTGAACTGGGAAACCTGTTTTGGTATAGCCATACAATGGTATATGACTTACCAGGAAGATATCACTGTGTCAAAACCAGTTGAATGTCAGAGATGGCATTCTAAATAAAGAAGTGACATAGAAGGTTCTCTAGATACAAAATTATAAGACTGCCAGGTGGCCTGGCATTGGAATGACATTGTGGATATTTTGGAAATAGTTAAATGGGAATATTTTGAGGAGATGGAGTCATGCTAAGACTAGGCTGGAGTTAAAGTAGCATACTACGATAACATTACTGAGAGTCACTGGACCATATGCACAGTGAATTTTATAGTTTGATGATTATTCTTCAATCTCTAAAAGTTAGATCAGTTATTACAACCTGGCTTCTCTATTGTATCCACAAAAGAAAAGCAAAACGTTAGAGTTTAGGAAGAAGAAATGAAGTCAGTAAATATCTTAGCACATATCTCATTTCCCTATGTGCTCCTACAGCATAAATTTGGGGGTGCTTTTAGAGACAAGCACATGCTGTCTTAGTTGGGTTTAAGGCTAGCTTGTGGAATAGACAAATATGAAATACCCAGTGGTCAGGTACCAGAAACCCCAGGGTGTGTGTGACAGCACAGTTGGTGAAGTGAGCAGGCAGGACTCCTGTCATAAAGGCCAGAATACTGGGAAATAGGGCACAAAAGTCAAAGGCATTCGGAGCTTTTGGGCTAATATCCACTTATCAGTGAGTACATACCGTGTTCATTCTTTTGTGACTGCGTTACCTCACTCAGGATGATATTTTCTAGTCCCATCCATTTGCCTGTGAATTTCATGAAGTCATTGTTTTAATAGCTGAGTGGTACTCCATTGTGTAAAGGTAGCACATTTTCTGTATCCATTTCTCTATTGAAGGACATCTGGGTTCTATCCAGCTTCTAGCTATTAATTCAAGGGCAGGGAGGTGGGAGTGGGTGGGTGGGTTGAGGGCCACCCTCATAGAAGCAGGGGGAGGAGGGTGGGATAGGGGGTTTCCGGGAGGGGGGAAAACCAGGAAAGGGATAACATTTGAAATGTAAATAAAGAAAATATCCAATAAAAAGGTTTTTCTTTTGTTTTGTTTTTGTTTTTGTTTTTAAAAGCCAAAGGCAAAGAATGATATTAACTGGCTTGGAATATAGAGAGACTGGGAGCCAAGGATGATGACAGCTGACTCTACATCAGAGGCTCTCAACCTTCCTGATACTGTGACCCTCTTACTGCAGTTCCTCACTTGTGGTGACCCCCAGCCATAAAATTGCTTCACTGATACTTCATAATTGTAATTTAGTTACTGTTATGAAACGTAATGTAAGGAGTTGTGACCCACAGATTGAGAGCTGCTTTTCTAGAAGCTGGACTAACCCAGGTAACTTCTCTGTGAGAACCTTCCAAAAGTAGGAAGACCTACCACAGTCTCTGCATTTGAAATCCACAGTGGAGCTTAGGCATCTAGAACTGGTGGATAGTAAACTGGTCTATTTTTAATGTACTAAGTTTGTCTAGTTGATTTTATTAGCCACTAGAAATGGATCAGGGTCTACTGATCTGTCTTCACTACAAGTTTCAATCTGAACCATGCTGGTGACATAGGGACTCGCTTTGCAGTGACTCACTTATTCATGAGCCTATTTCACTAGGTGAGCAGATATGATTTCTATCAATAAAATTGATTTCTCTTATACTGAAAGACAATATTTAATTACTCATGCAATTAAAGTGTCTACTAGTCAGCTCCAATGCCTAGCGTAAGCTCACACATTTTTTTCTAAATATAGCATCAAGATATCATAAAGCTGATACTGTGGGTTTTCATCTTCAGACATTAATCACTGAAGACAAAATGTTTAATTCCCAACAGCACGGGGGAGAAGTAAGGTGCTTACTCGCTTGTGTGTTACACACAGCACTGCGCATTTGTGCAGATGTAGGGATGGGCAGGGTCTGGTCTCACACTTTTACCACACTAGTAGATTGGCCCAGAGCATGGCATGTGCCTCAGGACTGGTTCTGCTTTTCCCTACTGTACAGTTTCTCCTGGCCTCAGAACAGAGAACTCGTTTCTTTCATCTCAGATTATATTTTCTATCTCAGATCATCCAAAACTTCATAAAGCACACAAGTTACTAAACAGCATTAATTTTAGCCTTAGGGATGAATAAATGATAGAATACAATTTATTACATTTAGTATCTTTAATGTTACTCAGAGCACTTGGTATATACCAACATGTGAGGATACTCTGTGTGGCAAGGCAGCATTTCCACACAGGTCACCATGGCTTATCTGTGTAAGTTCTGTCTATCTGACCAGGGTGTGTGTGGTTATTACTGTGGGCAATGAGGAAATCATACTGCAGTCCAGCACCGTAGTTCTGGTCAAATTGTCAAGCCTGTCTTCACATAGATTTCTGCATTTAAAAAAGGTAGTTATGACCTCTTTGAATACCATCTAAAGCACCATCCATAAGACCCTTAAGTGTAAATGGTTTGCTTATAGTTTGTCTCAAATTAAGTTAGCTAAAATTATAGTCACACTCCATACTCAAATTATCCATTGTTAACGAGTACAGATGTTGTGTTCTGATGTTCTTAAGTGCCAATGGGCAACAGTGAAATGATGCCTAGCACTCTGTACACTAGACACTCTTTGAAAGCAACAGAATTAAAACATGAAAAGTTTAACATGAAAAATAGATTTAAGAGGATACCTATTAATGCACAGAACTCCTAGGAATCCAGAGAAGATGATACAGAACCCACACAGGCAGAAATCATACTCCACTGGCACTGGCTAGCCCATAAGATAGCATAGCTGAGGATGAACCAAACATTGCTGTCTAAACACATACTACTCATTATGGACAGCACCGTAGAACCAATCTTGCTGTCATTTCTGGAACATGAGGGGAGGGACACTCATGGGTACCATTTCCATAAGGACAAGGTTGCCTCCTTCTCTAGGGACTCAGGTCAGAGGGTGACAGTTCACAGTGTGTCAGTATGATCAGTATGATCCAGGTCACGTTCTCTGTTCTATTTGCTGACTAACCACTGGAATTTTGCTCCTGTAGTGGCATAGCCATCTTGCCTTCAGAGCAGGGGCCGGGTTGTGAGGGTTGCTCTGAGCTGACATCATCAGTACAGACATGGCTGAGTGCTCAGATGGCATCCGGAGCTGAAGTCTGCTGCTGTATTCTCCTTCAGTCTAGAGTAGCAGGTAGACTTAACTCATACTTAAGCAAGCTCCGCCTATGCTCGCTTAGGAAGGACTACACTGAGTTTTCATCTCAGCAAGCGGTGGCTGAACAAAGCCTTTGTTTCTACAACTTTTCAAGCAAGCCTTTAAGCTTTGTCCCCTGGCTTTTGTGTTTCCCAGGGGTATCCTCTTCAATGCTGCTCCAAAGAAATAATGTAGGTTGAACACAGTGTCTGTGTAACTAGACTGAATATGAAACCCTTGACACAAAGGGCCTCTCTGGAGTGTTTTCACAAGTAGGGTAAAGAATTCTACTGCAAGCTCCATAAAAAGCCAAGATTCTCATTATGGGATGGCATTGTCATTCCCTACGACAATCAGAAGCACCACATTTAAATATGTATGACTGTATGCATATAAATATTCATATTTGTACAGTTTATTAGTTATACCCTATGTCACTAAGCCCAGGAGTATGGTAATAAAATTTACAATACACATGCCTCATTTCAATATTTGAAATACTTAGTCTTTATGAAATATCTGGTAACTAGTAATGTTAATATAAAATTTCTATGCTAGAGTAGTGAACTTTAAATATTTATATGAAATATAAAAGTTATTTTATTACATATAGTCTTATACATCTGTTTTCTGATCCATAAAAAGAGCTAAAATGTTAGATGTTAAGAATGGAGAATTACATTAATCTCTAGAGTGTTAAGACATTGGGAAAGGCTTAAAGATTCTTGTATAACATCTTGTCCATAAACAAAACTCACTTATTCAGCCATGAGTCTTTGGGCAGAGGAAGCTTGGAGGGTAGTGCTTACCCAGGAGTATCATTTTCTTGTGGTTTCTGAAACAAATACAGAAGAGAAGAGGCAGATCCAAGTTCCTGTGTAGTATCAAGCTCCAGAACAAGGACACAATCCTTGAAGAGAGCCCTCTCCATTTGATAGAGGGCATACCCAGTACATAACAGGAAATATCTCAGTTGCACATCAACCCAACAAACCAAAAGCAGCTAATCAGCCAGTGTGTGTGTGTGTGTGTGTCTGTGTGTGTGTGTGTACATGAGAGAGAGAGAGAGAGAGAGAGAGAGAGAGAGAGAGAGAGAGAGAGAGGAAACTCAGAAGAAACATTTTGCATCTAGTTTATCTAGTTTTTAAGTCTTAAGATTTTATTTTTTAAAAAAATCACTACAAATGGAATCTCTAAATTATGAAATAAATGCTGCCACAATTATTTTGAGAAATTAAATTTATGAAACTTGAAAAAAATCACAGGTTATGGTAACTTTTATGTACAATACATTGAGTCAATTCATCTGATATACTTCATAAAATTAAAATGATATAAACATCAAGGAACAAGACATCAGAATACATCAGAGTAAATCCAAATATTGACTCCAACACAGACTCTAGGAGTGAAAATGATAATAGAAATTAAATGGCTAGATGCCAAGGTAAGAAGGGTAGAGTGTGCACTGCTGCTAAGACTGGGAGGCGTAGAGGGTGTGGAGAAACTGCCCAGGCACGCTCCGAGCGGGTGACCAGGTGCTCACTACAGAAGCGTGAGGAGAGGCACTGTGCCCTGGAGGAAGAGCCAACATGCTCACATCAGATCTTCCAAGAGGAATGGAGAGGACAGCTGAGGTGTCTTCCACAAGTGAACAGATTTGTTGAACAATAGCAATGTATACACCGAGGGAACCCATTGAGTCCCAACCATAATGGTCTAAATATTCATGCAAGACCGTCTCAGTGAAATGACAGAACATCAAATAAAACGAAAACCACAAAAGCTGCCAAGAAGAAAGCCACATGCACTAAGCAAGAGACAAGATTAACTAACTGTTGTGTTCTCTACACCCACTATAGAAGATCAAGACAAAGGCTGGTGGCCCCAGTGACCCAGAAAGAATCCAGTTGATCTAAACACTTTTATTCGAAGTAAATCTTTGCAAAAAGGGTAAATCATGGGCAAGAAGAATTGAAATTATTTTCTGCGTTCTGGCTTTCAACGACAGATTAAGAGTATGATAATGTGAAAAATGAGAAAAGATATCATGAATATTTTATGTGACATAAATTAATAGAATTATATGTTGTGTATTTAAATAATATATAATTTATATAAAATATAAATCATGAATAAATCTAAGTGTTAACTTGCAGACCATGGTAATATTTAATATCTAGAATCAAATTATGATGCTACCATGGATACTGGTAGCACTTAACTATGAATAGTTACTGGAGGAAAATATGCATAATCCTACAGTTTAGGAATAAAGTAAATAACAAGTAAAAATTTTAGGATTTGATAAGTAAAACATGAACAATAAAACTTTAGATACATCGTTTAAGGAATGGCAACAGAGTAAAACTCTGCTGGATAAGTTAAGGGGGTGTAACCAGTTCAACGGATAGACAGCAATAGATAGTATGAAAGTGAGTCAGATCAAAGATAAATCAGCTGTGGCCTCACATGTCTCCACAGTCTTAATGAGTACACTGCAGTAGATCACACTTTGAAAATCAGCAGATCCCCGTGGAACGTCCCTGGAGAAGGGACAGGGAGAATATCGGAACCAGAGAAAGGGTAGAGGGCTAGGAAATGTTCGTTTCTGGACATGGCATGGCTGTTGGACACATGAACTCAGAGAAGCTTTGGTTACCTACACAAGACCTGCAGAAGCCCAAGACAATGAAGCCTGCTAATGGAGAGAAAGGAGGGGTTCATGGAGATGCACCCCTGAGGAGCTGTTGGCAAGCGACGACTGCTAAAGCAGGAAGAGTCAATTTGATTCGGTTGGGGATTGAGATTGTCCAGGAACCAGTCCATGAGTCCTTCCTCACGTGCACAGGGGCAGCACTAACTGCACTGAGATGAATGCATTAAGAGTGCAAATAAAATACATTTTTAAAAGAAAGATAACGTTGGGAGAGAGCTGTGTTGAGTTGGTTCTGCAGACACTAGGAAAGAGGATTTGGGTGGATATAGTAAAATACATAGTCCATAGGTGTGACCTTCTCAATGACTAGGTAAAACTATTTTAAAATAAAGACATGCTATTTACCACAAAAATTAGATGAGAAAAAAGAATGGTTTTATAACAATCCATTGGATTATGGTTAGAGAAAAAAAAAATAAATTAGGGAAACACCTCGCTGGAAGAAATTGGAAATGAATACGGGACATTTGTGTGGAAATAAGCCAATGGCCTCTGCTCTGGCAGCAGCAGCAGCAGCAGCAGCAGCAGCAGCAGCAGCAGCAGCAGCAGAAGCAGCAGAAGCAGCAGCAGCAATGATTTCATGGGAGAGTGAAGCATTCAGCCAGAAACACAGTGAACTCCCACATTTACAGCCTCCCGACCTGTTCTTCTCCCTCTCTGTCTCATGTCACATGCACACACACAAAACACACCACAAACATAAAAACATGCACATCATACACACCACACACAAACATAATCACACACACACACACACACCACACACAAACACAAACACACACATTGTACACACACCACACCCCCAATACACACTAATACACATACAAACACTCACACACACATGCACACACACACACACCACACCACACATATAAACACACCATGCACACACATACCCCACACAACTATACACACCACGTGCAATCACACACACCACACACCCACAGCCCACACCACACATATAAACACATTACACCTACACACAAACATTTGCCCAACTCCAGCTAGCTGCTGAGACTGGAGATCAATATGCTCCAGTGTCACTCAGTGCTCTTAGCTCCTTTGTTCCAGAATAACATTCTGATGGGGAAGATAGCTTGACTTTAGTAACAAAAAGTCATATTAGATGACGATCCAGATCGGGCTAAAGAAAGGAGGAGAAAACTATCTCTGTGCCTCTGAGCGGGAGAAAGTCGAACTTGTGTGTGTGTTGTGTGAGTGGTGGTGGTGGGATAGGAAGAGAGGGATCTTTGCTGAAACTGTATTTTGATTGCGGAGGTGATCAGCAATTCTTAGGCTGCTTGCTGCTGCCTGAAGTATTCATCCACACTCAAGGTTGGATGTTCACTGGGAGAACTCTGAATGGAGTCAGTGGATTATCCTTGCAACCACATCGTAACTGTGACAGTGTGGTGTGCACAAGCAATCTGGGCACTGTAGGAAGAATTCCTCTATAAAGGCCCATACAGCTTTCACATGATTTCCCAACATTAATCTCAAAACAGAAAGCTCTGAAAAGTAGATGCCCCAATGCATCAAGAGATTAGACACCGTAGAAAGAGAATTATGCTCACAACAAAAATAGTAGAATATTAAAATAAATCCTAAGTGAAAAATACATCCTAACAATAGAGGATTGTTTTATACATTCATCCGTGAGCATTGTCATGCACGGGAAAGAAGGAGAGAATGGTTGTGTCCTAAAAGTCAATAGTTAGGGATATTCATAATATAAGATACCAGCTCCCCATACAAATAACACAGACAGTATTGTGTGTAGGGGATCCAATAGTAAAACAGATCAAAATGCAAAGAAGACCGAAAATAAGGGCTAATGTCGTGTAAATAGCTATGACTTATAATTAAGTTTAAGACAGAAGCTTGTGTCAATGGGTCATCTTTGAACTTGCACAAGTTTGCTCTGCACACTGAGGATACATTCTTTACAGCTGAGAGTAAAATCAGCATGCTCATAGAAAGGTGGGCCATGGTATCCAAGGCCATCTGTTCTCTACCTAGAAATACTGAGCAAACATTCAATAACATTTAACAATATTAGACTTGGCAGGATGGGACACATCTGTAACCCCAGCATTTGGGAGATGGAGGGTCAGGAGTTCGAGGCTAGCCCCGGTTCAATTATGAGTTCAAGGCAAACCTGGGTTGGGCAACACTCTGTTCTAAATGCAGGAGTGAAAGAAGACAAAAAGGGAACCCTGTGAGCGAACATTAACGCTGACAGTTTCTGGACAGTGATTGACAGTTGGCCCTTCACGTCTCTGTATCTGCAGGTTCAGCCAAGCGTGGATTCAAAATGTGTTCTTAAATGACTCTGTTCTGAACATTTGCATCACATTTTCCTGGTCATTATCTCCTAAAAGTACAGAATCAAATCTGTTTGTACAGCCTCTAGGCTGCATTAGCTATTCTAAGTAAGTAGAGATGATTGACAGCTAACTGCAGGAGGTTGTGGCAGATTACAGGCACAGGCATGTGTGCACCACTTTATGTAAAGTCCTTAAGCATCCTGGAACCAGAGCCCAGACCACTAAGAGGACCACACTATCATTAGAGGTTAAGCTATGCTTGGTTCACTACTACCAAAAGGCTTTGAAAAGGTCTTTCAAATAATCACGACACATTAGTTAAAGTAAGGAAATGTAGACACACTGTGTGGGAAGGTATGCAGTCTAACTTGAGAGATGGAATAGAGTGAAGAAGTCCCAGTGAAAATGATGGCCATGAAATCTCTGTCAGAGAAGATGCTGCCTAGGAGGTAGAGCAGTGGCTGGGTTTTAGGAAGAATCATCTGTAAAATACTGGTGAGGTTAAAAAACCAAAGCAAGCCAAATAAACAAGTAAAAGTGCTGAGCATTTAAGGTGGTGTGAGTAAACTAGAACAGAAAAGAGCATATGAAAAATAACTTCCAAACGTCAAGAAAACCGCAAAACATAGCTCGAAATGTAGTGAATACTTAGCAATATAAACAAGCAAGCAAAGACCAGAGCAACATGAAAGCTGAAGATACACATACAGATGCACACACACACACACACACACAGACATACAGGGACACACAAGGACACACAGGCGCACACACACACACATATACACACATACACATACATACACACATACACAAACACATACACAAACACACAGACATACAGAGACATACAGGGACACAAAAGGACACACACACATAGACAAATAGACACACACAAACACAGTCATAGACAGACACACAGTCACACACACACACACACACACACACACACACAAACATAGAAAAAAAACAACAAAAGGCCATAAAGCCATGAGATGGCAAAATGGGAGCCGGAAATATAAAGCATAAAACAATAAAATTCAAAGAAATTTGTCAAATAAATTCTTCAACAAATGAAATTTAAAATAAAGTAATTTTAGACAGATATCTAGAATTTTTTTCTGAAGATGTATAATATTGTAAGTAATGATCATATGGTTCTCCACAGAGCAAGAAAAATGGTTTCGAGGAAAACATTTTCAAAAAAAATGACCCCAGCAATGCTATTAGGAAATATATACACATGTGCATGCACAGGTTCACATACACACACACTCAACCCCACACACATGTGTGTGCGCGCATGCACCTTTGATTCTACTTGAGCAAATTGTATTAATAAAAACATTAAGTATCGATGAAGAAAGCTAGCTGTACATTTATTTACTAAATTATCATTCATTTTTCAAGTTCCAGTGCACACTGTTCAAGATGCGGATTTTAAGTCTGTTGCTTTATGTATTTGTCAAAAGTATGTGGAACTTTCTTACCTATGGTTCCATTAAGATGCAGGTTTGATACATGTGTGTGTATCTATAGCTATGTGTGCATATACACATATGTAGGTATGTATGTATATATGTTCATTGATTACTTAAAACAGCAACGTATCATGCTTTGGTGATACAGGTGTAATTTAAATACATATCAATAAAATTATCCACTGAAAGGGAGTTATATGCAGGTAACAATTGGAAAATATTATAATAAATAAAAGATGCAATGATAATCTCTTAGACAATTATTAAAATATAATTAATGAATAATGTAGAAGGGAAGATAGGAAGTGACATGAAAATGATTCTTCATGTACAGATAAGGTAATGTAGCTAACAGCTATCCTAACTTTGTAATGACTAAGTAGCTTCAGCAAAGTCCAAAGGAATTGGGTAGGAAAGAAAAATTAAACTGAAGAACCTTACAAGCATGCAATATATGTAATTTATAATAATAATTATTCAAAGATACTATTGTTAGGTTTAATGTAAACATGCTTTCACATGATTTGCACCATATGGATGCACAATCAAACAAGACTGGAGTGGGTAAACGAATTATCCTATGAATTATAACTCAATCGGGAATGAACACAAAGGCTGTTTTGTAATTGTAAGAGAATGCATCCAGCCATTGATATCTCAAAAAAGACAGATCAGTATTGTCTATGTGTGTGCCAAATTACCAGATTTTTAAAGAATAAAAAACAACAAAAGTTAAAGAGATATGTAGATGAGTATACAGTCTTCTTTCCCCTTTCTTTTGTATGGTTTCCAACCATGGGTTTCTATCCAGACAATAGTGTTCAATGCAGAGCTACACAATATTGGATTAGTGACCAATTTCTCAACCAATAGAGAAGACACTCCATCCACACAATTTAGGAATGCGTTCTTAAGTCTATGTGGTCACCCAGATGGGCCATATAATAACAAACTGAGTCTGGACAAGTTCAAAGGCCTGAAATAATAGTCAGAGACCTCTGGTGTCTCTCTGGCATGTGATAATCTTGAAAAGACAAATGTGAAGCTTGCGATTGCTCTTACAAGATTGCCTGCGACTGGTGAAACTAGAGACCATTCCCTGAGTGATGAGAGTACAGTCCGTACACATCGGGTCATACCCCATCTCCATCTTCAGAAGCAGGGTGCTTTTTATCTCATCAAGTTTGACTTCTGTCCTGTGTACGCTGCCCTTCCCCAGGTAGCTCTTATCCCCACCCATTAATTGCCACAAAATGCCAGGCTACAGAAGGAGGTCCTCTTAACAGCTTCTCCTGCATGGCATTCTGCCAACCTGTAGACTTGACACCAAGACAGAACTGAAGACTTTCAAGACAGGGTAGGGCAGAATCCACCAGAAGTCACGATGCTCTGAGGATTGAGAAGGCGAAGGAGATGCCCCTGCTAACAGCCCCTGATGGTACTGTTCAGTTAATGAAGAAGGCAGGTACATATCTTCCTAGGTGAGGCAGATATTATAGCTTAGGGATGCTGATTTGGAAATTCAAGACATGGGATAGCTCCTCCAATATCAAGAGTTGTACTCATTTGTGTCCCCTTGAAGGGGATACTCAGCTTTCTTAGGTCAAGGATGCCCAGGTTGAGTCTAGCAAAGCCCCAGGGCAAGCCTGCAGAGGGCTGCTTGTGTGTCCGTTTCAAGCTGTGTCCCCTGCAGAAATGTTCAGTGTAGCTCTGCAGAGAGTGCTGCCCAACCATGCAAATGAGTTCCAAAAATGACATGTGCCACCACGGGTGTGTGTGTGGGCTCTCTGGGGCTTTGTGGGGCTGTGCAGGGTAAGTGACTGCCACCAGTCCTTCTGATGGATTGACTGGTATCACTGAGGAGCCAGCAGTCATTGCTTTCTGCTCTTCTGTTGTGTCACACTGACCTTCTCCATGCATGGGAGGAAAGGAGAGAGAAAAATGGTCCAATAAGCGGTCCAGAGCAAAGAGAAAGTTAAAGTGTTTCTCCCACTGCTTACCATTGCTCCTTCCACATGTCCTCAGCATTGTGCCAGTCTCTGGGATGTCTTTGAGCTCATCACACACCACTCATCCCATGACCAGATTAATGGGCATTTGCCATATCTTCTGTCTTCACACTATGCGTTACTGTTGCTTCGTGGGTATTTCTGTCTTATTCAAAATGTACTGAGAGTAGAGATTAAGCAGACGAGGGTAAATGATTCGTAGTGGTCTTCATTAAGAAAATACTGAAATGGGGAGGATCGATGACTCAGCAGTCAAAAGTACTGTCTGTTCTTCTGGAGGACCCAGGTTCAGTTCCCAATACTCACATGATACCTCACAACCTCCTGTAACCTTAGTTCCAAGAGATCCACCGCCCTCTTCTGGGCTCCATTGGTACTACACATATATGGATCATAGACATGTATGCAGGCCAAACATCCCTAATCATAAAAAATACATTTAAAATAGAAACGGAACTCCAGCATATTTCCAGGTTTGTTTTTTGATAATACCCATCAAGAGGAGGACACAGCTTTTCCTAATTTGCTCCATAGTATTTTTCCCCATTTTCATGTACATGAATTTGACTACTTGCTTTTTTTTGCATTATTTATTTATTTATTTATTTATTTATTTTTGGTTTTTCGAGACAGGGTTTCTCTGTATAGCCCTGGCTGTCCTGGAAGTCACTCTGGAGACCAGGCTGGCTTCAAACTCAGAAATCCGCCTGCCTAAAGGTGTGCGCCACTACTGCCCGGCTTTTTTTTTTTTTTTTTTTTTTTCATTTTAAAACATTGAACAAACCTTTGATTCTGTTGATAAATGCCCTATATTATGTCATCCATTTTATAGGTCACTTAGTCTCTGGTCTGTTGGTCAGCATGTTTGCCTTTATATGGGGAACAATCACAGTTTGAAGTTTTCATGTGACGTTGGGTAGGGCCTTGGACTTACTCCCACATGACACAGTGAAGACCAACCCCTGGAGAGCCAGCTCTGCTGATGGAGGACTTCCTGACAGGATGCCAACTATTGAGGCAGCACATACCACTAGACAACATCTGTTTAATGACTGACAGCTGCAACAGCCATTGGTGTGAACACTCATATTTCCCACCAACAAGTAAGTACTTCTGCATCTGGTTGGTGATTATTTGGCCTGCTTGCATAGATTTAGCTGAGCCTCTGCTTCCCACTCATGTAAGAGCTTGCCAGACTCCAGTTACTTCAGATGTGGGATTGAAGCTCTTAGCATCTTGCTGGGTCATGTCAGCTACCGGATGTCCCAGAGTCTCTTCTCTTGTCAGCCTTACTCAGCTGTCTTCAGGATCCAAGGAAAAGTTGTCAGCATGAACCTGTTTGGAGACCTTTGTGATACAGTTTAGATAGAGATTGGTCTGGTTTTTATTTTATGTGCATGGATGTTTAGCCTGCATCTACATAGGTGTAACTACATACATACCAGGTATCCACAAAGGCCAGAAGAGAGCTTTATGTTCCATGAAACGAGTTGCAGACAGTTGTGAATGGTCCTGTAGGTGTTGGAGATCAAATTCAAGTCCTCTGTAAAAGCAGCAAGTGCTCTTAACCATCAAACTATCTCTCCAGCCTCTACATATAATACAATTTTAGGATAATATGTGAAGTTCAGTCTGATGTGCCACATCACGTTGGCTAAGAGCATAGCAGAGGTGTAGCCCACAGTTGAATGTTGGGGCTCTTATCAAGACCTGATATGGTCACTAGGGGAATCCTGGACTTTGTCCATGGTAAAACATAGTTCCCAACAGACGTAAGCAAAAACTATTTATGTGCATATATAGTTTATATCTTGTTGGCTTATTGTATGGTTCTACTGGCCACATAGAATCTTTTCTTACCCCTTTCCCTTATCTTTTCTTTGCTTTCCCTTGTCCCCTTCCCTTGACACTGATAATCCTCCTTGTTGGAACAAGTGAAGATGACAGAACTAAAATCTTCTACAGGAATATCTCAATATAGCCACATCAAATATGACATCATTGATTATGGCAATTGAATATTTTGTCTCCTATATATTTGTTTCTGTTTTGATATTAATGTTCACTGTACATTTCAGATCCTATACCCATGACCAACTCCAATCACCAATTTTCCCCATTTTATCTTAAAATTTTAAGTAATTCCACATTCAATATTGAGTGTAGCCATATATGGCTGACTTCCTACTCTCTAGTTTTCTGAAGTGAGTTCTTCATTTGGTCTCTTGGGAGGAGCCCATAAGAGTCACAGTATCCAGAGCAGTAGGGAATGAGACCATACCTTAAGTTTGCCCTATGCAGTCCATTTACCATGGCTCACAGATACTGCACTGGAATACAGCATTGTTCCCAAGGATGTTTGAATTTTACTTCTCTATATGTCACATAGCATTTTTGTCTAGAAGCATCATATATCTGCACCAGTTTTTTTTTAAGTCAATCTCGTTTGAGTAACATCTTTGTGTTGGCCATTCTGTATTGATATAAATCAAGTACTGTATTACTACTCAGGGTTCTCTAGAGTCACAGAGCATATGGAATAAATATATATGTAATATATAAAACAACATATTATATTATATATTTTATTACATATAATATGTTATATATTATATGTTATATGATATGTTATATGTTATGATATATAATATATAAAATGATGTGATATATAATATATTTAGAATCATAGAACTTATAGAATGAATATATTATATACTATATATATACATATAATATGTAATTTATATTCATTCTATAAGTTCTGTGACTCTAAAGAATATATTATATATATAATAATGTGTAATATAATAAGTATAATATATTATATATAATCATATATATAAAGGAAATCTATGGAATGACTTATATAGGCTGAAGTCCAACTACTCCAACAATGGCCAGCTGCAAATTGAAAGTCCAAGAATCTAGTAGTTGCTCAGTCCCATGAGGATGGGTGTCTTAGCTGGTCTTCTGTATAAGCTGGAATCCTAAAGAAGTAGGTTCCAATGGATGTGCTGGCAAGTAAGTGCAAGCAGGCAAAGAAGAGTGAATATTTCCTTATTTTGTCCTTATGTAGACCTCTGGCCAAGATTAAAAATGTGCTTTACTGTACCAATACCATGCAGTTGTTATCACTACTGCTCTGTAGTACAGCTTGAGGTCAGGGAGGCCGATTCCCCCAGAAGTTCTTTTATTGTTGAGAATAGTTCTTGCTATCCTGGGTTATTTGTTATTCCATATGAATTTGAGAATTGATCTTTCTATGTCTGTGAAGAATTGAGTTGGAATTTTGATGGAGATTGCATTGAATCTGTAGATTGTTCTCGGCAGGATGGCCATTAATACAGTTTTAACTGTATTAATCCTGCTAATCCATGAGCATGGGAGATCTTTCTATCTTCTGAGGTCTTCTTCGATTTCTTTCTTCAGAGACTTGAAGTTCTTGTCATACAGTGACAGGCAGGTAGATCAATGGAATAGAACTGAAGTCTCAGAAATGAACCCCACACACTTACAGTCACTTGATCTTTGACAAAAGAACTAAAACCATCCAATGGAAAAAAGACAGCATTTTCAACAAATGGTGCTGGTTCAACTGGTGGTCAACATGTAGAAGAATGCAAATTGATCCATTCCTATCTCCCTGTACAAAACTCAAATCCAAGTGGATCAAGAACCTCCACATAAAACCAGATGCACTGAATCTAATAGAAGAGAAAATGGGGAAAAGTCTTAAACACATGGGCACAGGGGAATTGTTCCTGAACAGAACACCAATGGCTTATGCTCTAAGATCAAGAAAGGACAAATGGGACCTCCAGAAATTGCAAAGCTTCTGTAAGACAAAGGATACAGTCAATAGGACAAAATGGCAACCAACAGATTGGTAAAAGATCTTGACCAATCCTACGTCCAATAGAGGGCTAATATTTAATATATATAAAGAACTCAAGAAGCTAGACTCCAGAGAACCAAATAACCCTATTAAAAAATAGGGACAGAGCTGAACAGAATTCTCAACTGAGGAAACTTGAAGGGCTAAGAAGCACCTAAAGAAATGTTCAACATCCTTAGTTATCAGGGAAATGCAAATCAAAACAACCCTGAGATTCCACCTCACACCAGTCAGAATGGCTAAGATCAAAAACTCAGGTGACGGCAGATGCTGGCAAGGATGTGGAGAAAGAGGAACACTCCTCCATTGCTGGTGGGATTGCAAGCTGGTACAACCACTCTGGAAATCAGTTTGCTGGACCTTCAGATAAATGGACATAATACTACCTGAGGACCACTCCTGGGCATATATCCAGAAGATGCTCCAACATCTAATAAGGACACATGCTTCACTATGTTCATAGCCGCCATATTCATAATAGCCAGAAGCTGGAAACAACCCAGATGTCCTTCAACAGAGGAATGGATACAGAAAATGTGGTACTTTAGTACTCAGCTATTAAAAACAATGACTTCACGAAATTCGCAGACAAATGGATGGAACTTGAAAATATCATCCTGAGTGAGGTAACTCAGTCACAAAAGAACGAACATGATATGTACTCACTAATAAGTAGATATTAGCCCAAAAGTTCAGAATACCCAAGATTCAATTCACAGCAACTGTTGGACTGAGTGTGGGGTCCCAGATGGAGAAGGGACTGAAGGAGCTGAGGGATTTTGCAGCCCCATGGAGGGAGCAACAGTGTCAACTGGCCTGAGCCCCCAGTGCTCCCAGAGACTGGACCACCAACCAAAGCATTCACATGGAAGGACCCATGGTGCTGGCCACATATGTGGCAGAGGAGGGTCTTGTTGGCCATCAGTGGGAGGAGAGGCCCTTGGGCCTGAGGATGTTAGATGCCCCAGTGTAGGCGAATGCCAGGGAGGGAAGAAGGGAGTGGGTAGGTGGGTGGGGGAATACCCTCATAGAGGCAGGGTGAGGGGGGATGGGATAGAGGGTTCCCAAAGGGGAGACCTGGAAAGGGGAAAACATTTGAAATGTAAATAAAGTATCATTTAAAAAAAAGAAAAAAAAATGTGCCTCAAGATCTGGATTAAAGGTGTGTGTGTCTTCCAGCCTCAAGATCTGGGTCACAGGTGTGCTTTCCCTTTCTGGACAGTAGTTCATTCCAAATATAGTCAAGCTGACAATGGAGAATAGCCATCACAAGTACAATATCTGTTTTCATGCCTTAATTTCAGTTATTTGAAAACCATATTAAAGGGAGGCTTCCTTGGCCCCATTCTGTATCTTTCCCTTGATTAGTTTCCATCCTCTGGGAATCCCACAGTTCATGGGCTGTGTGGTCTTGGCAGAAGCTCTGTGCATATTCTTTATTGGTGAATCTAATTTGATCCCTTGATTGCATTCATGTGTTTCAACTTTTTTCCTCCCGTCAATTTGATTGCTATCAGTGACTTTTATGCTAATTTGCTCTGTATTCCTTCTAGTTTATTGTTCCCTGTAAAAACATATGTTGATCTTTTATTCCTTTCTATAGAGACCCTATAGGTAGGTGTTTGCTATGAACCATGTGGTAATCTCATGTCGGGTCATTAGATAACTTGAAAAAGTACCTTGAGTTTCCACTAATATTCTATTCATGTGATTTTGCATATTTTTTTTTTTACTGTCAATAGATAAATTTTCTACCCATGAATAGTTTTATTTGAATTAAAATCTTATTTTTATTTTGTAGTTGATCATTTGTATGTGAATTCCACTTTTGCTACCTGGCAGGCACAGGCTGGGTGAGACAAACCCTAATTTCAGAGTGTCTTCCCTTCTGCTGCTTCTGTGAAGCCATGAAATCTCGGTGGCTCGCCTCACAGTTCTGTAGGTTTTTTTCTTGACCTTCTCTGCTGTTTGTCTTACCTTGGTTCTGGCCAGTTTTAAATGGGCTCTCAGCACTGTCCCCCTCCATGTGCACCCCTGAAGTGACCCCAGTGTGGTAGCTTGGAGAACAGAACTGGCATTGTCCAGCTCCAGCACTCCTCCTGTGAGGCTCAGTGAACTGCACCTTTGTCCAACTAGTGAGACATTTCTTTTCATTTCAATTTTACTAGGAAATGGAAGCTAATCTATAATTATGTCAGCCTTTGGAAAGGTGTAAATGTATCAGCTACTACCTCTACCGCCTTCCCTGCAAAACTATTTTATGCTTGACTCGTTGACGACTGCCTGCGCTTTCTTCTTCTTTGTCTCTTTATCAATTTTCTTCATATTTCTTTGACTTTCCAAGTTGCGGTTCATTCTACATTTTTATAAAACTGATCATATTTCTTATTAATTTTACTTTCTTTTCCCTGACGTCTCTAAGCATGGAGCCTGCTTCTCTTCTTTCAAACAGAGCAGCAGCTCCCATGACCAAGGTTCCATCTTCCTATCTGCTCCTGTGGGTTGCCAGGTACTTCTGGCCATCCAGTTATCTAGTTCCAGCATTTGTTTTTATTATTCCTATCATTATTACATCTTTACAGCATATATTCTTCTAAAGTATGCACATACAGTGCATGCTCGAATTCATGCACACACACCCACACACTTGGAGTCATGGACCACAAAGTAATGTTTTGGCCAACTGGACTGCATAGAGAATGTGCCATAAAATCACAGGGGAAATCAGAGCTTTCTGGTTGATGTCACAACTGTGGTAATGCCATGGCTCAGAACTTTTTTCAGTGTTTGAGGGATGCTGGGAAAGGCAAGGCTGCTTCATAGCCAGCAGGTAAAAAAAAAAAAATACCACAAACAGTTGTGCACAGCTCATAATGCCTGGTAATGCTAACTGACTGTTGCTGGCTTATGCATCCCCTGCACCACACCTATTACTGTTATTTGAGCAAGTAACCCAGTTTATTAACAGTCACTGCTAAGCACCATGCCGCATTAGTGGGAAGCACCCTCCCACATTTCTGATTTACCCTGTCCACACCATGCAGAAACCATGCCAAAGGATTGATGGCCACAGCTGGGATGGTGCGAGGCACTTATTGATGTTTCCACAGTGGCCAGGTCCCTCACTGACTCTGAATGTGACTCACTGAATATGGATGCACATGGTTTTTATTTTCTTCATTTCATTTCTAACTTTCCATCGGTCCTTTATGTCCTTTGCCTCTTAGTTTCTGGAACTCTGAACTATTCCAGTTCCTGAACACAAATCTTTCCCCAAACATTTACATGTACTAGTGTTTCTGACCCTGTCTTTCATGGGCTTAAATATTTACCGGAATAGTTCTTGTGGTACTGCTTCAAGACTTCACTAGTAGTTTCTTACATTAGATGATCTGTTGTGTTTCCATTTAGATAATGGTATAGCTATTGCATGCTGGCAACATCTTCCACCTGGCCACGAGACAGTGGTTTTGATTTAAGCCTTACTCTGTGCAGAAAGCATGGGTGCTTCCAACATCTTTGAAATTTTATGTTGTGGACATGATCTATGATACCAATTTAACATTTGTTTGTCTGTTTTGGAAAGGAACTTGAACCTTCTATCTGGAATCCTGGATTTTTAAATTGATGGGAGCCCAAATTTATTCTTGTTGTCATTAATTCGGTTGAGTTAAAGAATCTATTAAATATTTAAATGAAAATATTCACCCAATTTCTGTGTTCTCTCTGTTTCCTGTAATAAGCACTGTCTATCTTCATGTCTTTTCTCTCCCAAGAACTTCAGTTGTCTGTGGTCTTCTGTCTGACAATCACATGATAATCGTCAATGTGTGTTTGCACCCTTTCTTTGAAAATTAAATTTCATGTGAGCTTTCATAGGCCCGTATTGTGATACTCAACATCAGTGCCCTCCATTCTCTTAACGAACTCCTTGCGGACAAACTGTGCATGCTTTCTTGTAATCCCATCATGTCTTTTTAATGCATTTCCCCCCTGTGTTTGTCTGTGTCTGTGTGTGTTGAATTGATTTGTTCTGTGATGGTTGACTTTGCATGCCAAGTTGTTTGGGTCACAGTGCGGAGTCATGTTGCCAAATGGGCTGCTGGATATTTCTCTGCCTTTGATTCTGGATGAAGTTAAGGTTTGAATTGGTAGATGGAGTGAAGCAGATTTGCCTTTGGTATCATTTGTGGGTCTCATTCAGTCAATTAAAGGTCTGGATGGAGCCAAAACCTGAGCTCCTATGAGCAAGGGCCTCTTTCCAGGTCTCCAGCCTGCTAGTCTTGCCCATGCCACAGCTGGAGTTTGCCAGTCGCTATTATATTTTGACTTAATTCTTCAATAACAAATCCTTCCGTAAATATTTACACATTCGGCGGTTTCTATTTCTGTGTTGGGCTCTGGCTAATAGTTTCTTCCAGCTGCTATGTCGTGACAATTACGCTTGGCCTCAATTTTCCCTCTTGTTTCCTCTTACATGGTTTTCTTTCTTCTCTGATGATTCACTGGCCTCTTATGTGTTTGGTAGACTACTAAGAGGTGGCATCTTGTAAGAGATGAGGACAAAGGGCAGATTTCCATCTGTCTTGGAGGAATAGAGAGAGAGCTCCACATCTCCCTAGCCTCTGCCCTCCCTCCTGTTCCAGCCACAGCCCAATTAGTCAGTTCAACGGCAATGGTGTTTGGTCAGACCCAGGTGATTCCAGCCAATTTTTTTTTTTTTACTTCATTTGTGTGTTTCTTTGGATGACTTTGAGCAGCAAACCCTGTTTGTTCCATAAGCTATCTCAGTGTCAGCAGGCAGAGAAGCGCCCTGTCTCCATTGGGCAGAATGGGGAGGGGGACAGCTCTGTTCAAAGTTTAGCATCCCAAAGACATTTCTCACCTTTGCCCTCAATTTCTGGTTATAATCAATCATTTCTAAACTATATTCTTTAATCTGTAATGCAAATGTGTTCTACGTATCTGAGACAATTTCTTTGATATTATTCAAAAGAGTCATAATTATAAACAATTGGGAAAATACTATTTAAGGAAAGTGGTGACATTTTTCCTTATTGCAAACCTTTATTTCAGTTGATAACAGACTTCATCATATCTATTAACTGATGCCAAGAAAGACAATAAAAAAGTGTGGCCAATTGCAGGATCTAACAGGAAAGAACTAATAATGCTTCAGGTTTGATCACAGCCGCCCCATCCCAACCAGCTTGTTACAGGCATCATTCATTTGGATCCAGTTAGCAAAGAAGCATATTCACACATGCGTACCATGAGCTGAGACCGCTCTGTGGGATAAGAACCAGAGAGTGACTCAGAATTCTCACACCAACCTATTCAGAACTGTGAGTGCACATTTCTGAGGAGATCCAAACATTCTTCCCTAAACCCTTTCAAATCACAGCTCCTCTTGTTTTTGCTTTATAATGGTTTTAAGTCATTTGTGAAATGCCATCAAAGGCAGCAATTTTTATCTTACTTGGAAAATTGACCAGAACATATTTGAAGGAGAAGCTGAAAGACTCACTAAAGATTTAGCACTTTGTAGTTTGACTTCCTGAAGGCATCTAGACATGTTAATGAATAAGCAGCCTGTATTTTTATAGACAAAGTCATGTTTGATGTATTAGCTTTCAGACCCTTCAGGTGAGGATGAACCCTGGGATGGAGACCGACCACATGCTGCTGGATTTTCAAGCAAGTGGCTTAGGAGCATAGTTTTGTGGGAACTGACCTGGAAATGCATTAAATCTCTAAGGTAGAAAGAAGAGCAAGAGAGGAAGACAGTAAGTATCTTACTGGGGAGAAGAAACCTGCCAATGCATCCAACACTTCTGTGGGAAACCAAGGCCTGAAGGAAGTAGCACTGGTTTCTGTAACTGAGTTGCTACAGAAGCTAAAGGGAAGGGATCCTAGAGACCACAACCCACTTATCCAAGTGCCGTGAATGGCCATGTTGAAGTCTAAAGAATGTTTCCTTCTTGGGCTACCTGAATAGACCTTAGGGGAACTGTGTATGTGTGGCAGTGTAGTATAACACAAAGACAGCCAGCTGGCCTGAGAAAAACTCCATTCTGAATCAGCACTAAACCTTTCTAGGAACTGACCATATTCCTGGTACCAGGGAAAAAGAAATAGAAGTCAGGGCTGAGGGAGGCTGTCAAAAGTATATGCAAAGTGGGGTCACAGTGTCAGGATGTCTCCTGTTAGTGATCATGGTGTGAGATACGGTGGATGGTACAGAAAACAGCCTTTCATCATGGGATAGGTTTGCCTGAAAGAACTTCAGGAAGAGATTCAGAATAAGTAAAATCTTTCCACTTATGTTTCGAAAGCTTTAAATGATTATGAGAAATGAGGATAAATATATAACCATACGTCCCAAATGTCCCCAGCACCTCTGGGATGGCCAGGGTTGGATATGGCTGGTCTACCTGTTCATCTGTTCAGCTATCTAATCTGCCAAGATCATGTTGTTCTCCTTCTGGCATTTATGATGTTCTGTGATGGAGGGAGGTTATGAAACTTTAAAATGACACAGAGCAAGACCTCAATAGATTAAAACTCTCACATTCAGCCACGCTGTGGGTCTCAAGAGAACGAGAGTTAATGAAAGCTGTCCCGGTCTCTCTTCTCCATAATGGTAAAGAAATAGTGAGCGGCCTCCCCATGCTGAAGCACACTGATAATAAAATGGAACCCCAGTTTGTTTTTTCTTAAAGACGTAATGGTATGTTATGTGTGTGTGTGTGGGGGGGGTGTTTGCTTGTGTTTTTGTGTTTGTACAGCATGTCTGCTGCCCTGGAGAGGGTATCAGACCCCCCTGGAACTGGAGTTACCATCAGTTGTAAGCTGCTATGTGGTTGCTGGGAATAGACCCCAAGTCCTTTGCAAGAGCAGACGGTACTCTTACCTGCTGAGCCATCCCCCCACTTCCTATAATCACACTTCCTTGATTTGCTTTCTCCACCTACTGACCTTCCTCACTATCACAGGCATAAAAACATCAAACATTTCCTTTATTTTGCAACTGGCCCTGTGGAGAGAAAGATGGCACAGCAAGACGAGAGGTAAAATCTGTGTGGCGTGTGGTCAAAAATCAGCTCCTGTGTCACTGTCTCTTTCTCTTGACTCAGGTAAAGATCCTGGCAGTCTAGTGAGCGGGGGAAACGTGTTTAACCACAACTGACAGGTGTTACAAGGACGAAGCATTATCCAAGGAGAGGGGCCAAGCTCTGTCCGACAGAAGCTGGGTTTCAGTAAAAATTCTGACCTTTAAACGATAAAGGCACACTAGGAAAAAGTTTAAGCAGTTATATCTACAAAGTATTGTCTTTCACCTTCTTTATAGGATCTGAAGGAATTAAAATATGTATTTGACGGCTTGTGTTTACTCAACAACTTTGAGATTTTGTTTGCACTCATAAATCCTATGTGTTCTAAAACCTAAGATTTTTCACTTTTTGAAATAGAATATCTATCTTGTCTTTTCTATAATTCTGTAGTGTGTCATGAACTCATCCAGCATGCATTTTTCTCCCTGCAACCTTCTCCTTGATCAATTGTGTCAGTGATGCTCAGCCTTTTAACACAGTTCCTCATGGTGTAGTGACCTCCAACCATAAAACTACCAGCCTTGTTACATCATAACTGTAATTTTACTACTGTTATGAACCATAATGTAAACATCCGTTTTCTAATGGTCTTGGGCAATCCCTCTGAAACAGTTGCTCAACCCCCCCCAAGGGCTTGGTGCCTCACGGATGGAGTACCGCTGGTCTGTATTTTCGATAAACTATACCTCTTATCTTAACTTGATTACAAACTGTATAAATAGTAACTCTGAGAAGCTACATTAGCCGTGGTGACTTTTGTCATGAACGATAGTCAAGGCTTTTGTGAAGGAAAAGTTCTAAAATGGTGAAATTTAATTGTCTTTAACTGATACTTCTTTCTAGATTTAAGAGCAGTGTTTTAGATATGGCAATAAAGGCCAGATGTAATCACACACATCTGCCTCACTTAGGATGGAAAGGCAGGAGAATGAGGAATTCACATGTATCCTCTGCTGCACAGTGAGTTCAAAGCCAGCTCGGGTGACTTGAGACCCCTGTCTCAGAGAGACAAGAACAAAATAGGTAGAAACAAATGGTTTTGCATACCCCATCTCTGCTCCTCTCTGTTGAGGTGGCTGTGATTGCACTAACACCTGAAGTCCTGCTAATGGGCAGAATGCCTCTGGGACCCCTTACTCATCTGTGGATTTTCCTTTTCCTGATGAGAAGAGATTTGCATGCCATATTTGTTCTCAGTGTCATGGTGCAGAAGAGAAGAGAACGGCAGAGCAGGATTGGAATTGCTTTCTGCCCCGAGCTCTGGTTTCACATCTCATTTTCATGCGTCATTTACGTGGTGGTTGGTGATTCCACAAAGTCAGCACATCTCACCAAGTTACAAAAAGGAAGCTGGAAGGGAGAGATGTATTTTCTGTGGTATCTAGGCATGTTTGTTTCTGCCCACTGATGACATTTAAAATACGAGTCAACTAGGAAGAAAGAGCAGAGCTTGGGGTAGGCCCTAAAAATTGTGCAGGTCTGCACACTGAAGTGCGTTCACCCAGCTCATTTGGAGGCAGCAGGGTGGCAGAACCCAGCTTCGTGTTCTCACTGTAGAGCATCAAGCTGTAAACTTTGCGGTATTTGTTTTACAGTAGTGAGAAACAGCCCACTCACAGCGCAGCTATGCATGAGAATAACACAATTTCTACTTATTAAAAAATAAATCAATTTTCATTATCACCAAATCAATTTTATTATCAATTAGATAACCCAAGGGATTAAAAGTTTCTAGTTTGGGGAGCATGTGTCCCATTAATTCAAATTTGCATTGAACAACTGAGGGAAGGGCATGGTCATTGCCTGTGTTGTGGCACAGAGGGAGCTGCAGATGACACTGCATGTGTAAAAAGACTGCCCAGGATACACCTGAATCGAGTGAAAAAGGTTTAGTTCCCAATACAAACAAGGTTCAAACTGACCAAGGACTCTGGTATTGGAAGAACATTGAATAAAATAGTTACGGATGTGTCTTAGTCAGGGGTTCTATTCCTGCACAAACATCATGACTTAAGAAACAAGTTGGGGAGGTAAAGGTTTATTCAGCCTACACTTCCACACTGCTGTTCATCACTAATGGAAGTCAGGGCTGGAACTCAAGCAGGTCAAGAAACAGGAGCTGATGCAGAGGCCATGGAGGAATGCTGCTTACTGGCTTGCTTGCTTCTCCTGGCTTGCTCAGCTTGCTTTCTTATAGAGCTCAAGACTACCAGCCCACAGATGGCACCACCCACAAGGGGCCCTCCCCCTTGATCACTAACTGAGAAAATGCCTTACCGCTGGATCTCATGGAGGCATTTACTCAACTGAAACTCCTTTCTCTGTGATAACGCCATTTGTGTCAAGTTGACACTAGACCAGCCAGTACAGGATGGGGTAGTTTGGGGACAAGAGGATGTTTAGAACCAAGTTCTAGCTAACCAGTAATTTAGGGCAGCTGGATTTGTACACATCCATCCTGAGCCTGAATTAAACATTGTAGGGTGAACAGAAAACACCAAAGTGTACCTGGATGTGCCCATTTGGGCAGAAACAACAAAATACTGGCTACTGGGTAAGAGGAACAATATGTCCTCAGGATCAGTCTGGTCTTAGAGCCCAGGATCAGGGAAGCAGGCTCCAGGTCCCAGGATCCCATGTACTACTTAAATGGCAGAGTCTGTCCCCTGAAGAAGAGAGTACCTTGTCCTTGCATAGCAGAGAGGATAGGAGATTCGGGGATGGGGGCTGGAGGATGGCAGGGCGGAATCAGTTTCCTCTCAAGCTACTTTATAATAGTTTCTAATCCCATTCATGAGTGCAGAGCCTCTCTATTCCTCTGTTTGACTGAGCTAACCCTCTCCATCTTATGTTTTTGTCCAGGGATCCTTTGCATGGTCTCAGGGGTGGCTAAAGTATTCAACATAACAACTGCCAGGGGACTGTTACTGCCTGTTAATGTGCTTCCAGGTGCTCTTTCAGAGATGGTGTCCTTGTCATCAGCTTTGCTTACTGTCCTCATCAGTGTGTGTGTGTGTGTGTGTATATATATATATATATATATATATATATATATATATATATAGTGCCATCCTTTGTTCTTTTCCATTGTTTTAGTTTACCATGTCATGGATCTCTGCTCTTAGCATTACCCCATCCTTCCTTCCAATTGCCTTTGCTTGTTTTCCCAGAATGCCTCTGTTGTCAGGTGATGGAAGGAAGAATGTAAGGCTATAGTAATTTACAGACAAAGACTGAGGGTCCGACTGACACCACTAAACATCCATTTTAAAAAGTGAATATGGTAGAAGACAGGATACAAAGCTGATATTTAAAATCACCAATTTCTATGTATTATCAGAAAGTATAGATTAAACATGCAGTAAGCTGCTATTTGTGGAAACATCAAAAAGTGAATGATACATCCAGCAATATAGTTACAGATCTATAGATAGATATAGATTAGAATAGGAATAGATGTAGATATAGATGATATTGATAAAGATTTTATGCTGCAAGCAGCACCTATAATGATACATATTAGGAGTTGAATAAATGGAGAAGAATAAACCACACGGGGTCAGTAGACATTCAGTGTTTTTAAGATACAGTCTCAATTTGCAGCTGCCATAACCACAAAATGCCTGAAGCTGAGTGGTTTATAAAAAATGGGTGTTTCTTTCTCACAGTTGCAAGGCCCAACCAGCACAAGATCAAGGCCCTAGTAGGTCTGTTGTCTTTTCCATGAGATGACACTTGTAGGTGCATTCATGTGGCAGAGGGTGGAAGGGCAAAAGGAACAACGCATGGTGAAGACTGGGTGAGTAAACTAGCTAAGGCCAGTTCCCTCCAGCCCTTTATAGAGGCACCAAGCCATGAACCACTTCCCCGAAATCACCTTTAAAACGTACCGCTTATAAATCAACTCAACACAGGTCCAAAAACACAGCAGTAGGTGAAGAACGGGATACAGCAAGAGGGCCAATGGGATTGATTAGAGCAGAGTTCTGGCCACTCCTTAACAAAGCTCCTGCTCCAGAGTGGATGCTTCCCTCATAGTACTGGTCAACACTGATTATGAGCCTCTAAAGACAACTGGGGAGAAAGATTGCGCATGACCCTTAAGTGGCACACTTCCTCTAAGACATTCTTAATGAAACCCTCAGTGGGAGGTCACGTCTTTTAAAATACAGAATGAAGAAGCTGCTGTTTAAATCATAGAAGCCACCAATTTTTCCCCAGTTCCTTTGCCGACTCCGAGAATATGTCCAAGTTATGTTTCTTTTCTTTTCCTTTCCAATTGGGCGAAACAGAAAAAAAGCTTCCCCTCAGCTTTACTTCTCCAAAGACAGAGACAGCCAGCGCCCTAGTGCAGCTCAGCACCAAGGCCAGGCACACCGGGATTGGCAGGGCCTGTTGGAGTTCTAAGCGAGGAACTGAAGGGGGCGCTATGGAGGCACTTGCCTCCTTTTATTCACCTGATCTTCCTTTGATAAATGTATTTTATTAACACTCAATTTCATGGAGTTTGCTGAAGACCAGAAGATTAAAACATTGTATTCTTTTTTAACTTTATTTAAGATTTATTTTATTATATGTAATATATAGTATATAGTAGTATACACACACACACACACACACACACACACACACACACACACATACACATACACTGTCACTGCCTTTAGACACATCAGAAGAGGGCACTGGATTCCATTACAGATGGTTGTGAGCCACCATGTGGTTGGTGGGAATAGAACTCAGGACCTCTGGAAGAGCAGTCAGTGCTCTTAACCTCTGAGCCATCTCTGCAGCCCCCAAACACTCTATTTTTAGAATCACGGGTCAGGCCATGGGTTAGCAAAAATTCAAGACTTCATGGAAGGCTTCTATTTCTATTCCTATTTTACATGCATGTATGAATGTGTGCGTGAACGTGCACACACGTGCATGTGTGTATATGCATGTGTAGGTGTAATGGGTGGGTATGCATGTGAGTGTGCCTGTACGGGTGTGCATATGTGGATGTCCGGATGTGAGTGTGCAGGTGCATGTGTGTGTCTGTGTGTCTGTGTGTGAAGTCCAGAGGTTAATCTTGGATATCTTTCATTGAATACCTTTCTCTGAAGCTCATCTTCCCTTCTTTCCCCATATGAACAGTCACTGAACCCCAACCCTCACTGGTTAGGTTGGCTGGCCAGCGAACGGGGGCATCTGCATCCCTTTGTCTTTCTGGTGGTGATGTAGCAGATGTATGCCCTCACCCTTGTTTCATATATGACCATAGAGGTCTGAACTCTGGCTCCCAGGCTTGCATGGAAGGCTCCTCACCGACTGGGCTGTCTCCTCAGCTTCATCTTTTCAAAACCATATCCACTCTTCTATTTCTGGTTGTGAGCCTAGCCTTTAACGGTTGAGCCATCTCGCCAGCCCAGAATTATGTGAGCACATTGTCTTTCTCTTCATCGGATCTCATTACAGATGGTTGTGAGGCACCACGTGGTTGCTGGGAATTGAACTCAGGACCTCTGGAAGAGGAGTCAGTGCTTTTAGCTGCTGAGCCATCTCTCCAGCCGTATCCACTCTTGATATGGTTTGCTATAACGTGTCTCCCCGCCAATGCTGTTTGTATGAGGTCTGTACATTCTGATAAAAGAAGACTCCTTCTAAATTCTACTCTAGGAGGGGTGCCCTCCTAGGAATCAGCAGGGGCTTACTCTGCTATACAAATCACATTTCATATTTCCCCAAAGTCATCTTTTTTCCTGTTTTACAAATTAAACACTTAAATGGTTTTTCATAAACTCACATGGTTTCATTGTGGCTGTGTCCCAAATGGATTCTGATTTTTTAATATTCATGTTAAAGTATATAATGTCCATCGCTGAGAATGCCAGCATTTTCAGGAAAATCTTTACACGTTTCTTTTTAACCTCCATAGTTCCATGGTACTTTGTCTCCACTGCGCTCTCTCTCTCTCTCTCTCTCTCTCTGTCTCTGTCTCTGTCTCTGTCTCTCTGTCAAAATTAGCAATCACAAGAGAAAGATTTAATTTTCTGCACACATCCCCTTCCTTAATATGTACTAAGTTTTGGAGATTTATTTACTGAGTCAGTTAACTAATTCATTCATTGAAACCTGCAGACCTATGTGCAACATTTATGTCACAGAAAGAAGGGTCACTGGGCTTAGTAACAAGAAGTCGCCACCATGGTGAACAGAGACACATTGTTTCATAAGGCGATTAATCACTGAAGGCCAATCAATGTGGTCACTCACAGATTTGATGCTCATTTCTAAGTGAAGGTTAACTGTCTTCTCTTGTGTTAAGACTCCCATGTGACTTGATGCTGGTGTGGTTTCAATGGTTTCACGTTTTGTGTTCTTGGCATATCTCCTGGTGGCCCAATAACCAAAGCTGGGATTCTCTATAACAGGGCAAGCACTTTGAGTATATATCATGACCTGTTGAAGTTTGGCTTGTTTTCAAATGATTTTACTCTCAAATGCAGCATGTTTTCGTAAATATGATTTGCACACTGCTTTCACTCTGTGTTGTTGAGTTCTTAAGGATGCAGCTACCTGGACTTTGTTACCCCTGAGGTGTAATTCAAGCAGAAAGCCTCACCTGAATGAACAGATACTGTGTGCTGTCCAGGCACTTAAACAGACTTGTTTACATAGAGTCTTCTTTAAAAGCTTCCAAAGTAAATGCTAGGTCAGACCAAGCATTATAAAGACATACTAAGGGTTTTATTCTTTTATGTATTGGGGTATTAACTTTGCCATAGAACTACTAAAGCTCAAACCTGGCTCAATGTGACGGCAGACTACCATGGAGTAAATGTTTTATACTGTTATCTTGTCCTGTATCCTGTCTACCAAGTTGCTTACTTGTCTAGAACTAGAGAACTGTAGGATTTATGACCAGGACAGCAGCTGTCTGCAGGTGCATCTCAATCACAGTAGGATGATGATGATGGCCTCTTTATGTTAAACCAGGAGGCTTGGGAAAAGAATCTGCTATGGCATCTCTTTTACTCTAGAGTTCGCGAGGCACAATGTTTTACCCTTTTCTTTGAAAGATAAACATGTGGAACCCGCAAACCCACCTAATCGCTCAGGCTTGGCTCCTATGTCCTCTTACAGCTCCACGGAGGAGCCACGGGCAAGCATCCTACTGCTTGCTTTGTTGAGTTCAAATGATAGCATGAGAAGCAGTGGACTGGTGATGCTTCAGGCTCTGCTGTCTTCCCTGCATCAGGATAATGAAGTTAGCATCGTGTTTCAGGAAAATGGATGATGACACCCGCTATCGATCCCTGGACAAGCCGAGAACAATATTATAATAATCCATACTAGTCAGCTTGACCTTTCACTGAATTGGCCTTTACCTTGAGTGGGATGAAAACAGGAGCCTAAAGTAAAGATGCTCATATGAGTGAGAGATAGCTGGACTTTATTATTTATCACTAAAGCTCGGTGATCCATCAAGCCGTTAATCTAGTTACAGACCTGGAAGGCAAGGAAAGCAGGCCACAAGGAAGCTTCCTCAGTCTTCTCAGTGATGTGCTTTGAACATTTTCAAGGTCTTTAGCTGGATGTGGACCTTAACAGTAATAGAAGAGGCTCCAAGTGCCCATCAAAGCTCAAATATCCCCTCAAAAAGGTATTTGGGTCTTTCTTCTTCAAATCGATTTCTGCTGTCTGCATACTGTACTTTTATTATAGGTCCTGCTTCATAATCACAGATGTTAGATCTGGGAAGACACTCAGTATTAAATGATGACTAGAACCAAGAGGCTTATTACAGCAGCATCTGTCCTCTCTCCTAGATTACAGTTCCTGGCTATTAAACCCAGTTCCTCCAGCCAACTCTCTGGGTGATCTACGATTCACAACGCAGAATATTAACAATAGGATTATACAAACAAGAAAGCAGAGCTGTGGAACAAAAGTGAAGCAAGCAAAAGGAAAATCATTCATAGCTATCTAAGGGGGAGAGGCAGAGGAGCAGTCTTCAGCGCAGGGTCAGGATTACACTGTTGGGTGTTTTCTGTGCTGGGATCTAATCTCCACACCTGCATGATTATTCAGTTGTTAGAGTTGGGGGAGGCATAGGTGTGGACACAACACAGTAACACAGAAACAATGCAATGTCTCATTCATTTCCCACCATAGGAACTGATGTCAGCAGGGCAGCAGGGTCAGTGTCCTGGCCTGTCAGTTGTACACCATGTGATTTAGGTTCTCATTTAAATATTTCTTTCCCATTTGTAAAGGAGAGAGTAATAGCATCTCCTAGAGAAGGAAATATTGGCAAAAGCATTGCTATGAAAAGTCTCATAAATATCTTCATTAAGAAAGAATAGGAGGAAGGATTGTGGGCCCCGAAGGGGATAGGAACTCCATCGGAAGACCAACAGAGTCAACTAACCTGGCCCCTTAGGAGTCTCAGACTCTAAATTACCAATCAAAGAACATTCATGGGCTAGACCTTGGCCTCCCTGCACATCTGTGGCAGATGTGCACTTTGTCTTCCTGTGGGTCCTGAACAACTGGAGTGAGGGCTATGTCAATACCGTTGGCTGCCCATTGGATATGTTCTTTTAGCTGGGCTGCCTTATCTGGTCTCAATAGGAGAGGATGTGCCTAGCCTCACAGACTTTATGTGTAGGGGAGGGGAATACTGGGGAGGGGGCCCCCACCTGCTCAGAAGAGAAAGGAAGGAGAAGGACTGTGGGAGGGAAGAACTGGAATGGTAGGCAATGAGCAAGATATAAAGTGAATACGTTCTAAATAAAAGAATTAGATACAAGACCAAAAGCATGATTCATAAAAGAAAAGAAAGCAAATTAAGGCTTTATAAATTAAAATATTTCACTCCTAACTATTGTTAAGAATATGAGAAGCATTGGTAGCAATAGTTGCTAAGCATTTGCTGAATAGCTTGTAGTGAGACAATACAAAGAATATCTCAGTAGCATAAGCACTGTGATACTATTGAAATCAAACAATTTAAATGTATACTCCGCTAAAAACCTGAGACTATTGATCAGTAATACCCTAAAAATCTGTTCAGGTACCCCCAGGTACTACAGAAAAGCAACTCAACATGACACTGATATTCTGCCTTAAATTGACTGAAATGGCTGTGTTGAAGATGACAGACACCATGCTGACCAGCATAAAGAGGATCTGGAACTCTGCTCAAAATTCCAGATGGGATATGAAGAGTTGTGACTGCTTTGAAAAACAATATGGCTGTTTCTTAAAGTTAAACATGGGGCTGGAGAGATGGCTTATGGGCTAAGAGGGCATGCAGCTTTTGCAGAGGGCCAGAGTTCAGTTCCAAGCACCCATGTAGGGTTGCTTACAACCTTCAGTAACTCTAGAGGATCCAGTGTTCCCTTGTGGCCTCCACATGCATGTGCGTGCACATACACATGTACATAACAATGTTGTATGTAAATCATCTGAAAGCTTCAAAAAATTCTGCTTCTTTGAATGTAGGAAAAAATGAAAAAATGTTTACAGAGGATGGTGGTGGTATCTTTCCTAATAACTTAGACATGAAACAATGTGTGTGCCATTAACCAATGGAAGGAAGATAAGATTTGGCATATCTACTGGAGGGTGACTATTTATTAATGAAAAGGAAAGAACTATTGTTGATACAGACTACAGAATGCTCTGGATCACCCTCAAGTGTGATATATGCTAGCAGTCAGGAGGAAAAGAATACATACTTGTTGTGGATTGCCCTAGGGCTGATTACAATTTGATGCTAATTCTGCCCTCCTGTGAGGACAGACAAGGAGTGAGTTACACCTGTGACTTCTTGCGAACCAATCCCCTAATGAATAAAAGAGCCAATCACTGGGGCGTGGGGGAGACATCCAAGTAGGAGAGAGAAAGAGAGGAAGCAGGAAAGTGAGAGCACTTTTGGAATGGGGACAGCAGATAGGTAAGATGCAGCTACTAGAGTCTCCTGGAATCACAGTGGATCCGCAAAGGTTCTCCACCAGAGGAATCAGATTTTGATAAGGTTTACAAGATTAGGTTTTAGTTGATGCGCCCAGAGATTGAGTTATCATTGTTTCTGAACTAAGTTTTTGTTGCGTTTTCCTTCACGAGGTGGCTCGTCTGGATTCAAGAGAGAAAGGTACAGCAGCTAAGTGTGGGTTTGCCTGATGTGCACCACAGAGGCCATGGGGGTATTAAAGCGTGGGGCTGGTGTGGTAGTGACCTGCCAGTGGGAACCTAGTGAGCTGGGTGGAGCAGTTTGGCCATTGCCCGCCAATGCATGGCTGGCCAGCCTGCCTGGGATGAGGGAACCAGGGATCAGTGCAGGAACATGTGCCTTATATTACATCTTTTTAAATACTCCTACTATGTGAAATGTATAGAAAAATATATATGTATAAACATAGAAAAGTCACTGCTTGGCTTGACTTGTATGCATAGGAGATGTTAACCACAAACTTGAGGGTGCGCTTGAGCAGGATATGAATGTTCTAGAACTGAATTAGGGAGCTCTATGGAGGACTGCATAATTTTACTAAAACTTACAGCTCTTTAAGAGAGGCAGACTTGACTGTGTGAACATCACCTCTCAATAGAGCTCTCTAAATACACATGATGACAAACCGTAAAGTCATACTGAAAACGGGCTTTTATCATCCAGAAATGTCTGTTATATTTCTTAAAATGGGCATTTTAAAAGTCTGACTCATAATTCCCAAAATATTATTTATGAAGAGTAAAAATTAAGATATTCATGCCTATTAAATTTTTCATGTTAGATATCAGCAATTATTATAAATTGGATATTATTATTTGATATGAATATGCATACATATATGCTTACAGTCATTTTAGAGTTTAAATATATTCAGATCTCTTTTTATTCATCTTACTAATGTGTGTTTTTATGACTGTGGCTTACACTCAAGATCTTGAATATTCTAGAAAGCCTTTGAGTAATACTCTCTTCTCCAAAACTAATTTCTATTATTACTCAAATAGAGCTCAAAGAATTATCTTTTTGTCATCTACATAAAATATCAGTTTTGTTTTTACTTTGGCATGGTTTTTTGATACAGCACCTACTTCTTCAATATTTTTTCATTTTTGTTATGAAATAGAGGATTGAAACAGAAAAGGTTAAAAATATTAAAGATTTTAGTCTTAATAATGGCAAGATGGATGTCCCACTAATAGTAAATTAAATTTAGAAAATCTTGATGCATGTCTGTAACAGCAGCATTTGACAGACAGCTCAGAAATCCTCTGCTAGAAATGAAGCTGGCCTGGGCCACACACAATCCTATTTTAAAAACGGCTGGGCAAGTATTAGTCATTTCCCAACGTCTTCATTGTCACTTGTCCATCTCAGCGGATGTGAATCAACCATTTCAATTACTCATTTCTGCCACAGAATAATATATTTTTCTACTGTTTCCTAAGGGTGACTGCAGGGTACCTCAGGACACAGATAGCACATGTGTGCTAAGGGTGACCATCTTTCAACAGAACTCAATAAATCTATCCACATCTGCATCTGATTCTCCACCTTCATTTTACATGGTTTTCTAGTGTAAGAAATTGGCTAGGCTGACATTGATACCCCCATGCACACTTTGACTGGGACTGGTGTTGATACCCCTGGTGCACACACTATACTGGTGCCCACTCTGACTCGGGCTGGCATTGATACCCCTGCACACGTGCTGTACTGATGCACACTGACTGGGCCTGGCATTGATACTCCCATGCACGCACTGTACTGATGTACACTCTGAAGGCTCATTTACCCATTACTACTTCCCGTAGCCCCGTAGTTTTCCCTCTGGCTGTGAGTGCTTTGCCAACACAACTCGACCAGGAGTTAGGAGGCTCCATGGTCAGTTTCTCATCAGCTCTATATGGATAACATTATAAGAGTCACAAACACTGGGAACTGATGGACTGGATGTCTCTCCTCTGAGAGGTTGGAAGGAGTCAGGATCTCCCTAAGTACCATACTTGCTTATCTCTCACAAGATACATACTCTCATAAGATCATATACTTCTGTTGATACATGACTTGTAGCTTGGATCATTTCCCAAGTACCATGTAGTCCTTTTCTTTCCAGTCTCTGATAAATTTTATCATTAATAAGCAAGCACATGCATATATATATATATATATATATATATATATATATGCATTTATACTTACATACTAACATATATCTGTCAGTCTTTTCCATAAATCATATGTTTAAAGTAAATTCCATCCCCTTAGGTACCTGAAGTTCTTCCTTCTATTCTTCTAAAAGTCCCTAAGCCATCACTGTATGTCTGTCACTATTAAAAAGACTTCATTGTATTGTTATTAGCATATAGCACAGTTTAGTGGAGTGTCTAGATTTGGCTCATTTTCCTCTAAATGTTTGCTTATTATTTGTTTGCCTGGATTTGTAGGAGACTCCCATTCAGACCACAGGGGAGTCTCCTTGCAGCTCAAGGCTCTGCATTTCTAGCTAAGGCTTCATTAACAGAGGTTGTCCAGTCTGATATTAGTGTTCTTCTTCTTCCAATCAGCTCTTATAACAGCAAAGATGATGATGGACTGGCAGCTCTTTGGCAATTCCTCCTTCAGAAGCAAGGCATCCTTCTAAACCACTGGCCTGTCCATCTGGAGGAATGATGGGCTCTGTGGTCTGTACATCCTTTTGTCTGTTGTCTGTCTGCTCACCTTTAAGGCTCAGATGGAGAAATGTATCTGGCACTTGCTTTTCACATGTTGGTTTCAGGTGTCAGATTATACCTGCAATACGACTAGATTGGACAATCAAGGGTCTCCTCCCCCCCCTTTTCTATCATTTTTTTCTTGGTTTTCAAATGAAAGAACTGCAGAAGGGATTTTCTACAATTTCTTTGTTATTCTTTTTCCTCTTATTATAGGGTGTTTGCAGTGAACATTCTGTGAAATCTTTATGGGTTTAGATTCAGAAATATTAACTTATGATCATTTTTTCTGAAATTGTATCTTGTGTGTTGAGTATATGATCCATTTGAGGTTTTGTTTTTTATAATGTGTGACCTCGATATTTTTCTACACTATGCTTTTCTTTATGTCGTGTGGCTATCGAATGGCACAAGGAATATTGTCTTCTTCTTCCCCCCACTTGCCTTTATCTCTGTCACAGTTAGGCAGGTCACAGAATCTACTTCTGAGTTCTCTGTATGGCTTCTCTGCTCTGTGCGAGTTTCAGTGTTTTTCTGTGTTTTGTCTTCACACTCTTAATTTAGCTGTGCAATAAGCAATTTATCCTTCTTGTCTTTTTTCCAAATTTACTTTAGATAGTCTAGATCCTTTTATTCCCCATCTAAGTTTTAAAATGTCTGTGCCTATATCTATAAATGTTTTTGATGAGTTAAATGTTAACGCTATTAAGCTTGAATATCAATTTTAGTAGAATTGACAGCTCTTCATGGTTTTTGAATCCATGAGCATGGTATGTCTTTTTGGTATGTGTTTGGCTCCATTTTAACTAGCATGGTACACTCTCCTCGGATGTTCTGTGTATGCCTTTCAGGGGTTTGTTCCATATTATAACCATAACATTTTGAGTCATACTAAATACCATCGTGTTTTTAATTTCAGTGTGAATGTGTCTATTGAAAGTAGACCAAAATACAGATTACTTTATATGCATGTATTAATCCTAAAATGTTGTTAAATTTCTTTACTAGCCATAGGGCCTTTTCTATAGAGTCCTTGGGAACTTCTAAACAGTCAGATCATCTGCAATCTCTGCAGCTTGTATACTGTTTCATCTCATACCTTTACTTTATGTACCATCTATAAATTATAACCATACTGCACTGCATGATTAGAACATACACTTAAGATCTGTTCTCCATATTATGAGGAAAACATTAATAGTTACACCAGTAGATATGATCTTGACTGTCAGATGTTTTATGTTCATTTTGCAAGTTGAAATGTTCCTGCTTCAGAGTTTTCCTACTGTGAATCTGCTGCATTCTGGATGATGATTTTCTGCATCATTTATTATGTTCATGTTATATTTCTGCTTTAGTCTACTCTGAGGAGTAACTGGTTGGATTTTAAATACCTTATCAGCCTTCAATCCCTGAAATGAACTTTTCTCATTCATAGCTCATTATTCTTTTGGATAGTGTAGAGTTCTATTGTTGATATTTCACTAGTGATTCTTGTTTGTATTTGTGGTAGTTGTTCATCTGTGATTTTTTTTTTTTACACCATCTTGGAGTTTGATTAGGATAACACTAATCTATAGAGTTCTCAGTATCCCTCTTTTGATGTCTGAAAGAGGCTGTGCAGAACTGTGTTGTCTGGGCTTTTGATTTTTGATAGAATATTCCCATGAAATCACTCAGGACTGGAAGAATCTTCTTGGAAGTATTAACAGAAATAACCCAGTCTCTTCAGTGGCCATGGGTAGGACTCTGGCTACTTCATACTGATACGAGTTAGGAAAGTTTTAAAATGATTAGACCATTTATCTAAATTGTGGAATGCACCAAAGCCTAAAGCTCCTCTTTTAGCCTTTGTTGGTTGGACACTGAGGAAGCCATGAGTGCTGTATGTCAGTTATCTGGAGTAAAGAAGTTGGAATTATAAAACTTTCTGCTTTTCTTAGCTGGCTCTCTCCAGGTTTTTGTTTGTTTGACTTTTAGCATCTAAAATATAAAAGTCTCCCAGGGTTTGTTCTACACATAAATGTTTTGAGTTTCTGACTCTTTATCTCCAACTATGGGATTTACATGAAGCAAAAGATCCACAAAACTCTTGAATGAACTTGTGTTTTCAGATCCCTTAATCTGTCTTTAGCTCTTCACCTTCCTGGAATTTTATGTATTTTATACTGGGTTTTTGTAAGAGCCAAAGTTAACCTGTAAGCCCCACTTGCCCAAGGACACGATAACTTCCTGGGATGCTGGGAGTTGTAGTTCTTGGGAAATAACAGGCTACAGGTTATCATTCTAAACAAGTTTGTTTGACCCATCTTCACAGGTTGAGCTTTATCACATGTGGGTAGGAGTTACTTAGACAGGAAATATGTCAGGATGGATGCTTGAGTCTGGTTGGACTTTATGGGAAATGTGGTGAATTGTGGGTTTTGCCTTTTTAAACCCCAGTAAAATGTGGATATTCCCTGGGAACCCAAGGGTGGACCTGGAAAGAGTCCATCTTCTTGGCCAGTATTTAATTAAAGATTGCTTCAAATCTGGTACAAAATTGTGGAACTTTTTTTCTCTCAAGAATCTCAGGACATTTTTGTGTGATGAAGTTTCTAATTTATTTTCTCAGAAGCTGAATTTTATATTTTGAACCCCACGATGATCTAATATCACTTCCTCAATCATTTTTGTGAAGCATCTATATAGTGCTTGAGGAATTCTTCTTAATAATGGCTTGAAGCTATTGGTATTGACAGAGAATCTGTGCAGTCTCATGACCATCCTTCAGTAGGAAACTCATGTGTTAGGTGGATTAAAGTTGACTGTCAGGATATTGTTCAAAGTTAAATATTCTTACATAAGCATCTATTTTTAAAAATTTTGTGTTATATCTATATGTGTGCACATGTATAGATATGTGTGCCTGTGTGCACATGAAGTGTCCAGAATAAGTCATTGGGCATTTTGTCTACCATTCTCCTCCTTAGTCTCTTGAGAGGACCTCTTACTGAACTTGGGTTAACCATGTTTTGGATAGACTGGCAGCCCAAAAAACCCAGCAATTTTTTTTGCTTTCTCTGCCTTATCAACCACTGAGATTATAGATGTTGGGCTATGCCTAGCTTTTGACCTGGGTACGGGTCCCAGGCCTGCGTGCTTGCCCAGAAAGTGCTTTGACTCACGGAGCTATTTTCCAGTCCCTGTGTACAAACTCTTCTACTCATGAAGACAGTATTCTAAAAGCTATATAATCTTGGTGGATGATGCAATGTTAATGACAAATGAAATCATGAAAATTTTTTATAAACCAAGTAACAGAAAGTATGCTGCTTGATTTAATAATTATTCACGCTGATGATACATTTTATTATTTCTTGATGGACTTTTATTACATATGTTTCTTCATAGTATATTACATAATTCTATCCATATCTGACTATGTGGATCTGTGTGTGGATGCGTGTGAATCTGTGCCTATGTGAATACATGTGTGTACATATGTGATTGTAGATTATACCACCTCTCGGTACTGAAATTATTATACTCAGAGCCAACTCTGGTGCTCTCTGCAAACACAAAATTACAAACTCAAAGCTATCATTATTTATTGTTATTTCTTTCTTTTATAATAATGACTAATACTGCCAGGGTTCTGTTTTATTTTTAAACCGCAGAACACACAGAAATAGATTCTACGTACTTGCAAAGGTTCAAATGAATATATTTCACAGTAGGAAATAAGTAGCTTTTCTGAATTCTGACAATAAAACTGGCATTGGTTTACATAAAGCCAGGCAAAAATCAGAGAATTTATCTAGGAAAAAAAAGTCACCTTATTTTTTTGTAGCTTTCAAATTCAATCTGTAACTTAAGGGCAATTCCAGCCAACGCAGACAGACAAGGATTGGTACCCATAAGGTACAAAGACCAGAGGAATATTTTACATTGCTGATCTCAAACTAATGGAGATGGTTGAATCAAAAGAAAGATCTGAAGTGAATGGGGCCACTGCTACAAATATTTAAAGGCTATCCCAACTTTAGCGGCAAAATACTGTGGGGAGATCGAGATGGAAGGAAATGAAGTCCTGTTGTGATGCCAAAGCTGCCCAAGTGATTAGGAAAAGTTAACCTTGAGTTAACAGCAAAAGACAAATGTCTTTCCTCTCATCCTACCATAGAGTCGAGATTTCAAAACCTTTCAGAGATGACATCAATTCTACTGTCTCAGGGCTGAATCCTGTCCTACTTATCAGCTGATAACAGAAGACAGCATCTTTTTCGGTTTATGCTCAGTTTCCTAGCTGGTCATGTGGTTCTGCTGTCAATCACTCTGCTATAGCTTCCTAGCCTGTGATACTGGCTTTGTTCTTGATGTCACCCACATACTTCACAGCAGGGAGCCCTTCCTAAATACATATTCCCTTTGAACTTAGCATATGAAATACACACTGACATTTTTATTTTACTGATTGAATTGGGGATAGGTGGAGTTTGGGTCATATATTTTACTTTGCACAGCTAATAAGCATTCCATGTAGCATATATGAGCATATATAATGATGAAGCACACCTGTGTTGCTTCCCTGGCAGCACAGACTCAAAATGGAATTGCCATGTTCACTTCACAAGGGCCTCATGAAGTGAAGCTCTTTCTAACATATCTTTACGTTGAAGACATTATAACGCGTAAATTCCTGAGTAAGAGTGAGGATGAAGTTGGAGATCCTGGTGAGTGGGTTATCCGTGTTGTTTGTACCAATGGAAGAGGCATATTTATGAAGAAAGCACTTTCTAATCATAGGGCTGCCTGTCCTCCCTGCCGCTGGCTACCTCCTGCAGAAACCTCAGGAGTTACATAGAAAAAGTAATCATAGTCCCTACTCTGGCAAAGAGTGGCCTGTCGCTGTGTCAACCATCTGCTCTTTATATTTATTACCATAGTTCTCAGGCTTGGCAGCCCTATAAATTTCTGTGGTTAAATTACAATCTTATTCTCTGACATGTCTACATTTTCTTTCTCCACTCAAATATCCAATATTACCACATCTACTTCACTATCATCCCATGTGTTCCCTCCTTCCCACTCTCCTTCCCAGCTTCCTTCCCTTCTTCCCTTTCTCCTTTCCCCTCCCTTCCTATGCACTCCTTTTTCTGCAAATAGAAGCTACAGGAAAGAAATCTCAGTCCAACAAGGTGTCCCCTGAACTGCTCCACAATTCTTGCTAAAATGGATGAGTGGCTCCTGGGACATCCACCCCCTTATCTCCCCTGCAGCCCTGTTTTTGTAATTGTCCCTTTTCCCTTCAGAGTCCTTATTTTGTCCCTACATAAGCTCACATTCAGCAAATAAGCATGCCCTTTGGAGTGAAACAAACATATAACTAGCTCGGTCTTTTCTCCTCTCAGTCTGCTTGCTCTCCCATGCCTGCTCCTTCTGGGGAGGTTCCCTCTCATCTCTTGCTTCTATTCTCTCATTTCTCTTCCTTCCACTTCAGCTTGTGAGCTCAGCTGTTCCATTAATATCCTCCTGTCAAGGACACCATCATCCTCCATCCTTCTACATCCAGTGGTGAATTCGGGGAAGTTGCTCAGTAACTCTACCTTTTCTCCAATATTTCATTCACAGGACTCCTTGCATTCTGCAGACCTGGTTTTTCTTCTCTCTTCCCTTTCTCTGTCTGGAATCTCAGTGGTGATGTCTCCAGTCCTAAAGCTATTCTGCGCAACAATTCACTGCCTAGTGACTGTCTGGTTTATATTTCCTCCTCAGTTACTGCCACATCCAAAATTCAACCTATGCTGCTGTTTGTGATGTGCCAACACACATCCAAGTAAGCATGTTCAAATCAATCAATCGCTGCAATGCTCTCTACATTATGCTTCCGTTTCAGAATCTGCATAATGTCACTAACAACATGTCAGACTGTTAAGGCCCAAACCTCAGAAGTCAGACTCATAAGATGTGAGTCAAATGTTATCAGCTCTTTCTGGATGTTTCTAGAGTCAAATCCCATGCCTAATGGCTCTACTAGTGCCAACCACACAAACTTGCCACTCAGCTCCTGTTCTCTGCAGGAGGCAGAGTGATAGTCTCAAATATCAGTCCCCAGCCAAAAACAGAAGAAATGTTCCAGTAGCATATAAAACCCAACCCCAGTTCCTCCCATGACTGGCCCATGTGCCTGTCCATCATACTTATGTCTAATAACATCTGTATGAGCACATACCCCATGTTAGGGCTTTAACATGACTGTTCCTTTTGCTGGAATCTCTCTCTGCTCTTTATAAAGCATGATCATTGTCTCCAGTTCATTCCTTTACTGCTCTGAGCCAATGCACAGTGATGCGTGGTTTCAGTTAAGGCATCCCTGTAAATACACTTGCTGTCTTTATCACACTACCGGGCTTCTCAGCTCCTGGCCTCTGTCTCCACCTGAACTTGGTATACTGATTTGTTTATTCATTTCTAGCCTGAGATGAGACTCTCCCATTTGTCTCATCAGTGGTCACAGGACTGGTATTTCTCCCCTCTGCCACAAGTGTGTCATTCAGTGATTGTAAGAATCCATCATCCTCACTATACAGTCCTTGTTCTCCTAGCTTTCTTGATTCATTGGCTTCTGATTCAGTGTCTGGTTCATCCCGTGTGTCCTGCAGACTTAGTGAGGAAATTCTTGAAAGTTTCAGGTTCTGTACTGGAAGGAGATGTGTTTAATAAATAGACTTGTTTAATCCCACAAACATCAGACATTCTTTCCAGACAGACATAGTACATAGCAGTCTCACTGAAACAACAGAGCAGAGAATCCGATGCATTCATTACAGGTAAATTTAGAGATAGAGCAAAAGAAAGAAATGTCAGAGATCAGACTGTCCCTGAACACTGAGAGAAGAGGCATTTAAAAAATATAAATGGAAATTAATTTCAAGCCATAAATAAGAGGTAAAGGATTTAAAACACCAATTACTGTAGTTATTGGAATACCGATAAAGTGAGTAAAAGAAATATTAGTAGAGTCAGAAGGGTAGGCTCTACATGGTGATGTATTCAGAAGAGACAGTAAGTGTTGAGTATTTCATAGCATGGCTGAAGAGAGGGAGGAGAATGGCAATAATTAGAGAAAGAGGGAACCCATAAAAGACATTTGTTGAATGCAGCAGAGGAGGTGGGATTAACTCTGTCTATTAATATAAAGGATGGGATAATAGCTGGTATAAAAATTGAATGTCTATAGTTACATAGAAATTCTTATTTAAAACATATCCATCCTGGGGGCTATACATGGAGACTTAGGAGGTAAACAACTCACAAGTCTCAGGAAGTTTCTGAAACTGAGAAGATTCACAAGACCCAACTCTCCTCAAGTTTGTACAAGGTGGAAGGGCTGTTGATGGGGAGGAGACTTTGATTGTCAAACTGCCTGCAGAGAGCTTCAAGGGTTCAGCTTTCATAAGTCATCATACATATGGAGGGCTTTCTGGTGCTCCTCATTATGTTTGTGTCTAGTTTAGGGATCAAAACAATGATGGCATTTGAGAATAACCTAGGTTCTCCTTTGAATTACTTAAAATTCTTTGAAAATAATGGTGTGAACTCTTTAATTTGATGACAAACATTACTAGTGCTGCATGGCCCTATGCTTTGGCTATTGTTAAGGGAATTTTATTACTGTTTTTAATATTTGTATTGGTCAGTTCAGGTTCTCTATCATCTTATAGTTCATTTTGGTTTGTTGTGTACATCTGGGAAATATATCTATTTTTCCTAGGGTTTGAATTTGTGGAGTCTTCCTTATCTACATTAGTTACTCATCTTGTTGATGTCATAAAATGCCTGAAAAAAAGCAACTTGAAGGGTGTCAGTTAATTTTGGCTTATAGTTTGGGGGATCAAGTCCATCGTGGATGTCATAGTAGTAGCAGATGGGAGGCAGCTGGTTGTATCACATCCAAAGGATGCAGATAATAATGAATGTGGGTGCCCATATGACTTTCTCCTTTTCATCTACTCTTTTACATTATTAAAGTCTTTTATAGTGTTATATGGCTCTCCGATCTCAAATCTTTTTCATAACCTCCAATGAATTTCACTTATACCATTGATCTCTCTTGTATCTCATTGAGTTTGATATAATCATCATTTTGATTTTTTACCTTCAGCAATTTATTTAAAATACTTATATTTAATTTTTTTAAAAAAAATGTTATATGTATATTACTTTAATGTATCGTCAGTATAGCTACCTCAGCAATAATTCTACACTCAACATTGTAGGTGTCTGTAGCTTGGGTTCTAGAGTTTGTGGTAGTGGAATATAGCCTTTAGAAGAAAGAACAATGTCATGTATGAACAACTGTGTATGTGGAAAGCCCATCGTCTTCCATGAATCATTTGGGGCAAGTTTCCATGGTGGATCTACATGGATGAGAAGCAGATGTCAGGGCAGCAGAGATACGATGCCTATCCATTTCCAGAAACTATGCAAGCTGTGGATCACTCCAATGATACAAGACACTCAGAAGCCAAACATGGCACATGTCTGTCAGAAGTCAAGTCTCAATCAGTGAGGCCAGTGGGATATCTGTTAGTGTCTTAGTGCTGTGTTCATGGCTCCAACTGATAACGATCTGTTTAGTCATTTCCATGACAAACAAGACTACTCAGATGCTCCTCAGGGCCCCAGAACCCTTAATCTCTGAGAACAGACTGTCTAGCTGCTTCTTGGATCCAGAAGAGAGTGTGCCTAATTCCTGGTGATCTCCTTGGGAACAGGATTCCACAGCTGGCATGTGACTGATCTTGTGGCAACAGAAGGGTAGATACATCATTCATTTTTCAATTAGCCTCTGAAGAAGAACTATGCTTGGCTGGCTGCTTCGGTGCCTCTCAGAAATGTGGGAAGATAGAAATGACATCTCTAGTTCAAAGGACCAGATACTCCAAGCTTCCAGGACAGCTGGCTGCTTCATATTTCTCTAAGTATGTGTGCTTCAAGGTGGCTCTTCCCAGAAGGAACCTAAGTGGGGGAGGGCACAACAGGGGTTTCCCTGGGGCAGTGCTTCACAGTACTAACCTAACAAGTACTTGAAATGACTTTAGAGGGTGTCAGGAATATTCAACTACGAATGTTTTTGGGTTTTGGTATGAATGATAAATGGAGGTCTCCTACCAAGGGAAGTCCCACCTGGGTCAGGATTAATCTTGACAGAGCTAATGGTAGATATTGGCTACATGAATTCCTTCTCTATAAGGCTACTGTATGTCTGTGTTCCATAGAAGCCCTGTCCCATTCCAGAAAGAGGTCTGGAGAGATGGGTCAGTGGGTAAGAGTGCTTGCTTCACAAACATGAAAACCTAAGCTTGGATACCAGGTATAGCCAAGCCTACCCCTGTAACCATAAGGTTGTTGTTAGGGGTAGAGACAAGAGAATTCTTTGTGCTTGCTGGCTACTAGCCTAGCTTAGTTCAGTAAGAGACCCTGTATAAAGGGAATAAGATGAAGACTGATAGAATAGGGCTCTGCCCCATGTGCTTGTGCACAAATATATATTATGTGATTACAATGTGTATGTAAAATTATTCATATATAATATATTATATACAATGTCTATAATTTTTTAAAATCTCCCTAGTAAAATATGTGTTCCTTCTTTCTTCTTTCTTTGTTTCTGTCTTCTCTCTCTGACTGTCTCCCTCTCTGTCTCTACCTCTTCCCACCACCTCCCTTCTTCTCTCTCTCTCTCTCTCTCCCTTCCTGTACAGAGAAGCAAGTCTGACTCCTTTAGTCTGATATCTCTTTGTTTTTTGATCAGCTTGAGTACATGTCAATGGCAGAGTTAGATGAACTTAGACACAGAGATTTGCTCAGAACCTCTCTGACAAGACCACAAATGTTCCCATGACCCGCTCCACTCTGTTGTGTTTCTTCGGTATTAATAAACCACCATCCCACTAGATGATTATCTGGTCTGTCTGATTGATTCTGTCAACATCAGCCATTCGTAGTTTCCCTGCACTCTACAGATGGTATGGGACCATTTAATGAGGAATGTTGAAGTTACGGTTTATTCAACCAAATTTTAATTTTAAAGTGCCATTACATTCACAGAGGTGGCATTGCATCCAAGAAGCAGTGCTCTGAGAGAAAACGGCTCGAATCTTTCTGCCCTATTGTTTTCCTTTTGGGTATTGACTAAAGGCACAATCCACAAGCAAAGTATATAAATACACATTCAAAAACTGTCCGAGAATGCAGAGGTGGTTGTACTCTCACTAGCAAGGGAATGTCGGATGTAGTTCAGGGCACAGTGCACATCATCTAAATCATTGTACTATGGGGAGAGTTAAGTCCATTTCAGAGGGAATGGAGAAAATGTTCACTACTGCCCAGGGCCTCAGGGAGGAGGCTGAGTTGTCTCCATCTTTCTATGGTAGCATAAATGTTCCTCTGTTTTCTGTTTATGTGTATTGGACACAAAAAGGGAGAATTTTAGAGAGAAAAATACTGACATTGGCTCATGTTTGCTTAGCATGGCTGGAGTCATTTAAGTGATATGCTTCAAGTCAAAGTCTTGCAGTGGCTGCTTTCAGGGTCTTGAGTTAATAAATCTTTCTGAATCCAGGGCCATACATTGTCCCTAGAGGTTTCATTTGCAAGAGAGCCAGAAAACAAGACCAGAGCATGTGACCACCGGAGGGTCACAGAGAGCTCATGTGCCAACAAGGCAGGGTCCCAGAGATGATTAGGAAAAATATCTACCAGCCTGTAGCAAGGCCTCTGCAGCCTGTCCTTGCTTTTTATTTGTATAGTTTCTAAATTACGTTTTAATTAGTGTGTACAGTAATGGGTTTCCCCGTCCACCCCATACCCATGAAGGCATCATTTCATTTTGTTATTTAGCCCCACCCCTCCACATTTATATTTTTCCCCTTCTGACCTCCTGATGCAGCTACACACGTGGCTACCCTCAAAAATCTACTTCAGTTTTCAGATCATAAGTAGATCAACTGAGAGATAATAGGTTTTTAAATCTAGATTCAGCTTAGGAGAGAAAGCTTTGATAGTTGACATTTATCTTAATTTTCTCATCCTTCCTTTTTTGAATTTTTTCCTTTCCATGCCATGTTCACACACACGGACACTCCTACGGCACAATGTATTTTAAGGTAGATTCTGCATGAGATAAAAGCATGTGATAAGTGTCTATGTGAGTCTGGCTTGTTTCACTTAACACAGTGTTCTCCAGCTCCATCCATTTTCCTGCAAATCACCCAGTGCTTAGCGTGTACAGAACACTGCCTTTATCCAGTATCTCTTGATGGCACCTGCACGGATTCCACAGCATGACAACCATGAATAACACTGTAGTGAACATAGATGTTCATGTACATGTAGCTCTGTGGTGTGAAGACTTACTTTCTTCTGGGCCAGTGTGCCATGGTTGGTGTGTTTAGGGGACCCTCCATACTGAATTTCCCAGTGTCTACATCATCTTCCATTCTCACCAGCTCTGTACAGGGGATCCTTCCATGCCAGATCCTCACCAGTGTTTATTGATGCTTGTTTTCTTGATGGCAACTATTCAAAGTATGATGAGAGGAATCTCCATGGAGTTTTAGTTGCCCCCCACACACAAATGGCTAAGGATCTAAGACATTGTTTTCATGTGTGTGTGTGTGTGTGTGTGTGTTGACAATTTATATTTCTTTTTTATGTTTTTTATACTTTATTTACATTTCAAATGTTTTCCCCTTTCCAGATCTCCCCTTTGGAACCCCCCATCCCTCCCCCATCCCCCTGCCTCTATGAGGGTATTCCCCCACCCACCCACCCACTCTCATCTTCCCTCCTTGGCATTCTCCTATACTGGAGCATCTAACACCCTCAGGCCCAAGAGCCTCTCCTCCCACTGATGGCCAACAAGGCTCTCCTCTGCCACATATGTGGCCAGCACCATGGGTCCCTCCATGTGTATTCTTTGGTTGGTGGTCCAGTCTCCAGGAGCATCAGGGGGTCAGGACAGTTGACACTGTTGCTCCCTCCATGGGACTGCAAACTCTCTCAGCTCCTTCAGTCCCTTCTCCAACTCCTCCATCTGGGACCTCACGCTCAGCCCAATGGTTGCTGTGAAGTGAATCTTGGGTATTCCGAACTTTTGGGCTAATAACCACTTATCAGTGAGTATATAACATGTTCATTCTTTTGTGGCTGGGTTACCTCACTCAGGATGATATTTTCAAGTTCTGTCCATTTGCCTGTAAATTTAATGAAGTCATTGTTTTTAATAGCTGAGTATTCCATTGTGTAAATATACCACATTTTCTGTATCCATTCCTCTGTTGAGGGACATCTGGGTTGTTTCCAGCTTCTGGCTATTATAAATATGGCTGCTATGAACATAGTGGAGCATGTGTTTTTATTTCATGTTAGAGCATCTTCTGATATATGCTCAGGAGTGATATATATAGCTGCATCCTCAGGTAGTATTATGTTCATTTTTCTGAGAGTCCCCCAAACTGATTTCCAGAGAGGTTGTACCAGCTTGCAATCCCACCAGCAATGGAGGAGTGTTCCTCTTTCTCCACATCCTCGCCAGCATCTGCTGTCACCTGAGTTTTTGATCTTAGCCATTCTGAATTTATATTTCTTTTAAGAACTATATTTTCAACTTACTTGCCAATTTAGGGAATGATTTCTCTTTATGTTTTTGAGGTATTTCTATATCAGATATTAACCACCCTGTCAGAAATATAAATGGCATGGATTTTTTTTCCCATTCTTCAGTCTTTCTCTCTACTATTTTTTGCTCTTGTTATGAAGAAATTTTTAATTTCACATAATTGCAGTTGTCCCTTGTTGTTTCCTAAGCTGCTGGACTCTGCAGTCTTTGCTTCTTATGGCCTGAGTCTTGTGAGAGCGCTGGGCCTTGCCCTGTGGGTGGGACTGCCAGCCTCTTTTACCAGAAGCAGCTGTCTTACCATTGGCTGAAGCTCTGCCCTCTGAACCATCACCTGAGGGCCACACCCGGATTCTGCTCCTTGTTGCTGAACTGCCCTTGTGTTACTTCCTCTTTCTTTTTAGTGGTCCTCTCTCCTTGGCCATAGCTGATGTTCTTCACTCCGTTTGCTTTATTGGTTGGATATGGCCAAGTGCAGTGTATATACACACCTGATATTTGCAGCCAGTTCCTTCTTTGATATTTGAAAGCTCAAGACCAAAAGGCACTATTTTGTCTCGTAGAAGAAAACAGTAAAGTGCGTTAGCTCTTTGGTACAGGGCAGCCATTGCAATGTGAATGGCAGGAGGGTATCTGTTCTCTGTGTTTAAACCGAGCCTGTTCTACTGGGCCTTTCACGAAATCAGCCTGGTGTTCAGTGTGACATTGAAATGCCTGCTTCTCTGTCCTCTCACTAGAAGCAGAGACAGACCAGGACAGTGAGGAGGCTGCTCTGTCCTCCTGGCGCCATAGCTTTGGGACCCTTGTGCTAGCCTTCACTTGTCTCAACTACTGTGCATGTCCCTGAAAATAGAAGTTTTAGGATCGTAAACCCAGCTGACCGACCTGTCCTTAGTTTGACACCACCTCACAACAAAAGGCAAAAGCTAGGGTGGGCTGTTTATAGCATAATCCAAATTTCACTCTAAATACCTTTTGTTTTCTTGTTTGTGAGAAACAGATGAGACATAAAGTTTCAGGTATAGTGAACTTATTCCAGCCCTTGCTCGGGAGTCTGAGCATTGCAAGTTCAAAGCCAATTGAAACTGCACATCAGGTCCTCGGATAGCCTGGACTATATAACAGGGCTCTCCCTTTTAAAAGAGATAAGATAAAGAGAGATAAAGAAGAACCTTGCTGGAAATGGTTTGAAGAACTCTCTGACCTTCTCAGTCTCATAGTGGGCACGGCCTGTGACAACCATCAGTCCCTGTCATGTTCTCTAAGTCCTGGAGCTACACATTCTTCACCAACTCCTCTCCTGTTGATAAAGACTCACTTTAGTTTATTAACAACAACAACCCTCCCCCGAAACAAACAACCACCACCAAATAAAGCTAAAACAAACTTTTTTTTAAAATGGGGTGAAAAGAAAAATACCCCATTTAACATACCAAGAGTCTATCAAACTAGCTACCAAACCTGAAGCATCACAAACACAAGGGGGGGGGGGAGGGGATTAATTTGAACAAGGGCAGTATTCACCCCTCTCCGGTAATGTAGGCATCTGGCTGTATTCTGTAATTTTACTGCTGTGACTTGTTCAGCCCATCTTCTACTTTTGTCCTGGCTATTGTGTTAAATTACAGATGATTGTTCCTAATCATACCTTCATCCCTTTGGAGCTGCAGGAGCCATCTCAGGCAGCCTGTGGGTCCTGAGAGTCTCAAAGTACACATATTGTGTCCTGAGAGCAAGGTTTTCTATGCAAGGAGAAGGCAGTTGATAACACTTGTGAGTGGCTGAGACCTTTGTCTTGTTTATTTTGGATGCACAGTTGAGAATGCAGAACCTATTGGAACTACAGACTCTTTTCCTTTGATTTGACTAATATAAGACAGCCCAAAGCCTGCACTTTCTGAGGGCTGGGGAAGCAGAAGTGATCATTACCCATACTGATCATACCTGCTCAATGCCAGAAATTCCTGAAAGTGTTGCAATGTATTTTTAAAGAATGGTCGTTCTCAACCTGATCAGCTTTGGGAGGTTAATATTCATGACTACATTTTAGAATTGAGCTTATTGATATTTAGAAAGATTTTTAAAAGAATTGTGAGCCTTTTGGTTACTCAGTATGAAGGTTTCGATTTGAACCAAATATGCCAGCTCTTAAAGGGCCCTTTGATGGAGGGTTAGGTAAAGATCCAAATAGTTCTACACTGCCACAGAGATCAGAAGGAGAATTGATTTTATGAAACATAATCAATGACAAAATAGACTGAAATTGTTGAGTGTTCAGGACTTAGCTAAGCCATGAGTGGAAAATGGTATAAACAAGTGGGTAGCTTAGGCAGAAGGCGTGACTGGAACAGGGACAGCAGCTGCAGGAGGCAGACATTAGGCAAGAGAAAGGCAGCCATAGTAGGAAGATGGGAACATCAGAAGTGCCTGCCTGGACTCTTGCTGGGTTTTATCTCAGAGTTCCCAGCAAGGGCCACGGAGCCTTCTCCTACTCTGAGGACTTTCAGACTTCTTTTTATCATAACCTTCAACAATATGGAGACACTTTCTGTAGATGTGCTTTTGAAATGATATTTTGGATTAAATACAGGCAGACATGGGTCAAAGATAAATGTTCTCAAGTTGCAATAGAAAGAACACAATATCACACACCCCCACACCGCTGTCCAGTCCTTGTCTCTAGGTTTCTGGGACCATGATGGCTCGGACTTGAGGGCTGGCTTAGCCATGGCCTGCAAGGACCTTAATATTGTCCCTTTCCAAGCCTGATTGTCCCCTCTTAAATCCCAGTGAGAGAGTCAGAAATACTGGAGTAAATGAGGAGGCAGTAACTGCATGTAATTGCTACTCCTAAAACAATGCCCTTTCTGAAGGAAAAATCCCAGGAGTTAATTAGATGCTGTCTTTCTGCTGCGGTGTCGCTGGGCTTCCATGTTGATTGCATTTTCAAAAGGGCCCACACGTTGAGGATGATTGCTGGGTAGGCTGTGGGAAGTTGACAGTATACTTAAGACAGAAAGCTACTGAAGCCTGTAAGCTCCATATTGCAGGCTTTCTTTCTAAGAGGATTGGATCAACTGTGATGGTGCCTTCCTCTCACATGTCACTGTTTCTTTTTCTGATATTTAAAACATTATAAAATCATACAAATTAAAGGATGATATAGGCCTGTGTACACATAGGAATGTTTCTTAGAATTTGGTAGACATTAGGTTATATTTTATGTAGCTCTCCTGAAATTAACTTTGAAGGAGAATTCAACACATTAAAAATTGGACTTTGATTTTTATTTTTAGATATTTATCTTGTATGTATGTTTTGCCTGTGTGTGTGTGTGTATGTATGTATGTATGAATGAATGTATGTATGTATGTATGTATGTATGTATGTATGTATGTGTATAACATGCATGCAGTGTCTATAGAAGCCAGAAGAGGGCATTGGATAACCTGGAACTAGGGTTATAGATTATGCACCATCACGTAGGTTCTGGGAACTGAACCTAGGTTCTCTGTAAGAACAGCAAGTGTTGCTAACCACCAGGCTATCCAACTCAACCCATGCTTTGATTTCATGTACTCATTCAAGGCCCACAAATATAAGCAGGATTAAAAATGCTCCCCACCTGTCTCCTAGTGTTCTCCCTATGCTCTCTGGAGTAGCATGGTAGATGAAATACGTAATGCAAGTCAAGTATAAAAACACACATAGGACAGCTGACTTAAGTACACAGGCAAGGGAGGACTAAAACAGCATAGAGACATGGGTAAAAATGTCAACTGAACAGGAAGTAGAGAGGGGAGAAAGGGGAGGGAATGGAAAAATGAGAGGGGGGCGGGGCGGAGGAAGAGGACTGCTTTCTGTCACACAATCCTTAGTGCTTCTTCGCGGGGACACCAGTCCATGGCCAGCGCAGGAGGACATGACTTCGCGTCGGCCATGGTTGTGGTGTTTGCAGTGTACTTTTAAACACTAACCCGTTTTCTTCAGATATGGATATGGAAGGTGTTGGTGAGCAGATGTTGTGAGGAGATGTTAAGCTTAGATGAGATGAGCAGGCTGAGGCCACCATGGTGGCATCTGTGGCCTTAAAAGATGGAGACAAGACACCTGAGCTGGCACCTTTGCTATCTCTGGCTGTTTGGTATCCCGAGGTGGTAAAGCAGTCAGAAGGATCATCACCAAATGCTGGCTCCTTGCCTTTGGATCTCAGAGTGCAGAATGTGAGGGGACATTGATTCAGTGACCCAAGCTGTGGTGTTCTGGTATGGCAGCAGAAAACAATGGTGATGTCGTTGTGTCAGTCATTCTTACGCTTGTAGGAACCTCGTGTACAGTGTAAGGGAGTGGGAGTGTAAAACTCACTGAGAAAGAGAGTAATCCATATGCCACAGGGAGAGGCTCAAGATGGTGGTCATTCAGTGAAGAATTAACTAGTGGGCTAAAGAGCCTTTATAACTTAAAGAAAGAAAATGGTACCCAGAGAAACAAGCGGCACAGTTTAAGAGCAAGGGCATTTGCGGGTTTCAATATCAAATCAGTTCAGATGAAATCTTTCTTGCTTGAGTGTCACTCGAGGCTGAAAATCCAGTGGGTATATGTTAGAAGTGAGCAATCACCGTCCATTTGCTGTGTATATTTATGGACACAGAATATTAAAACAACATTACATCCTGTCAAATGTAATGCCAGCTTGGCCGGAATTTGAGCGTATCTTCTGTGGAGAAGTGACTGGGAACTGCTACAAAGGAGACCTGGGATGATTGATTTATTAATGTGTTGGTGTACAAGGCTCTTTGGGAGAATATCAGGGCACTGCCTTTATTTACCACGACACAAGGAATAATGACAGAGGCTTTTCATCCTGGGTTTTTAATAAATCGTCCACAGGAGAGCAAGATGGTTGTCATTTTCTAATTTCTGTGACAAGATAATAAGAGGCAAGCAACCTGAAAATTGACATGACATCAGCTCAGTTCATTGAGTGCTGTCTAAGCGACACGTGTTGGGCTTGGAAGTCTCAAAGTATTTATCTGAAGACTTATAAGAAACTTTTGGTTAGAAGTTACTACTGAACCAGCTTTCTAGGTGACCCAGCTTTACTCTATATCTCTGGAGATACATCTGTGTTTAGATATTTCAAAAGAAAATATTTGAACTGGAACCTGTGTGTTCTGGTTTCATGTCGTTGCATCTCACCATTTTTAATCCTGATTACCTCACCATCACTCCAAGCAGGAGAGAAGCCCCAAGATCCCCAACACCTCTGAATATCAGTGCAGAACTGGCCTTACCTGGAAACAGGATTTATTTGAAGGCTTGTCTTTCGATCAAATAAGCTTTATGATGTATGTGCTGCTATGTTAGGCAGATGTTTCAGTATCTGAAATAGTTTCTGATTTCCTAAATAAAATTGGTAGTTAAGAATATTCAGTGTATACTGGGTATTTAAAGAAGCCCCTGTAGGCTGGGCAACGAGTCAGTTAATCAAAGGCTTGATATATTAGAATTTGAGTTTGATATTCTTATCCTTAAGAAGGTAGGCAGGGTGGTGGGCACCTGTAATCCTTGCACTAGGTTGGGGGCTGGGCAGGAACAGGATGATCTCTAGGCCTTGCTGGCTACCCTGAGTAGCCTAATGGGCAAGCTCCATGTGCTAAGTGAGAGAATCTGTCTCAGTAACCATTATAGTGAGCTCCGGAGAAACAACATCAGAGGTTGACTTCTGGTGTATACATACATGTGCACCCCCACCCATATGAGCCTACACACAAAAAAGAGGGAAAGAGAAGAAAACATAAACAAAAACAAAAAAAAAAAAAGAAGAGAAAGGGAAGAGGCTTCATATGATTATACACCTGGGAGTAAAGAGGACCCCAAATTCTAGTGACCTTTGACACTCAATGATAATATAATTTTCGTTTTGAATTTATAATATTGAGATTTAGTTGTGATATATATATATAGTTTATCAGTTAAGGATGACATATAGTATAAGAACCTTTAAGAAGCATCTTAAAGCCTATTTTTAAAAAATCTTAGTGTCTGTATATCATATATACTTTAATGTTTCCAGTGATTTTTATAAACTAAAGAAATACACCTCTGTCCTAATCATTCACCAGTCATCTACTAATTATTTTAGGATACATTTGAACATCGATTATGAGCTAATTGCAATATCAAGCTTTTTCTTAGAATACAAAGATAAATAAGGGCCTTGCCTTTAAACATATGCAGTCAACAGCCAAAATAAAGTATCTTGTTGAATGATGTATTTATTTTTATTTTACAATCTTACATGTATGAGTGTTCTTCTGCATGTATGTATGTATAACATGTACATGTAGTGCCTGACGGCCTGCAGAGGTCAGAAGAAGGCATTGGACCACTTGGAGCTGTAGTTATGGGTAGTTGTGACCCAACTTGTGGGTAATGGGTACCAAACCTGGGTCTTCTGCTGGAGCCTTGAGAGCTCTTTTAAACCTCTGAACGCTCCATCCCTTATTAAATTTCTTAATTGACAAGGATTATAATTTCTGTGTTTTCAAAGGATGAGCTACGCTCTGGCCAGCCCACAGCCAAATCTAACTTGCCTATTACTTGAATTTATAACTGACTGACTTAATCTAACATGTTTGAAAATAGTCACCTTTCAAGGCACAGTAATGCAAGGACCATAGTAAACATCATGGCAGCACTATGTAATAGTTACAGATTAATGAACAACATTAAATATCCAGGCCATTTATTCTGAGGAAGAGGGAAGAATTAATCATGAAGGCAGCGCTCCAGAACCACATTAATTCTGTGCTCGAGTGAATATATTTATTTGAATACATTTTTAAAAGGCCATACATCTTGCAAGCGTAAGAAAAATTGAAGGAAACTTCCTGCCTTAGTTGATTTCACATTATGGTGAACTTCACATAATTAGCTCACCAGAGACGAGAACTCCTAGTGATACAAATGACAAGAACGGTGGTGAGATTTCTTGAGGGGGACACACTCTCTGTTACCCAGCAAAGGGACACTGTACCACCAGAAGCCTCCTCTTTGGGTTCAGTATACAAAATATTCTGAGATTTTAGTTCACCTCTCTGGGAATGTGTCCTGGGTAAAGAATTCTGCAATGGTCGCTTGCTGCTTCTTGGGCCAATTAAACAGATGAAATGCCTACACACTCATGTGCAAGATATATGGGACATGAAATTGGAGCCATTTCACACTCAGTCAACCCAAGGAAGGTCAAGACGAAAGTGCTTGCCACATTTCATATTTAATACAACTCTGCCCTTCTGCAGGCAGACGACCTGGCAGGGCATCTATGGAACAAAATTTGCTTGGTATCTAGAACCCTGCCAGAGATAAGTGTGGGCTATCTTCCAAGTTGTGGCTTTAAGAAAATCCTATTATCTCATTATGTAACTAAGCAAAGCTAAACCCTGAGATTAGCATCATATCAAAGATAGGAAATTGCAAGAGAGCTCAGCTATGAAAAATACTAGGCAGGAAAACCCCAGCTTTCCTGCTTTTTAGGGATACAAATTTCATCACAGAATGTCCCATAATTCTCTAATCTGAAGAGAGGAGAATGTCAGTTATTCATATCATTTTGACAAAGCACTAACATAATCTTTAAAATTGGAATGGCATGTGTCCTTTAAAAGCCCACTGAGATGGTCCCTAAAAATAGTTTACCAAGCAACAGAAACGAAATGTTAGGGAATTGCTCTCTAATGCATCAGAGAGTTGATTCCTGTGGCACTTCAGCTAGCCAAAGTAATAAATATAAAATGGTAATTTTTTCTCCATGAGCTGTTCTTGCAACTCTCACGAGTTCATCCCACCCAGGAGTATTATAACAGTGTGTGCTTGCAGGCACCCGGACCCACGGGAGAGGCAGTGTGCTCTGGTAGTTGGTTAAATGTACTCAAAAGAAGTTAGCAATTACAATTAATCCCTCTGATGCCTGCCACTGCTGTGTCTATTTCCAGAGTGGAAGTGTCAATAGGGTGTTTGAGTACAAGGAAATTTTAGATTCCAACAATGAGTGGATGAACTCCCTCTCCCAACCAGCTGCAGAGCCTCCCTCCCCAAACCCCTCTTCCCCTACAGAAGCAGGGGAGGAAATGCTGACAAAAGAATTTTATGTCGCTCTAATTGAAATAACAACAAAATCACCATTCAGAAGAAAGACAAGCTGCTAAAATTAAATCATCTCTGGGAAAATGTGCACCAGGAAAATGATCAACGTAAATGATCAAAATTATCACAGGTTCTGGAGAAGACCTGTGTGACATGACACTGGGGCTGTTTTAGTTTTATTGTTCATAGATTGTTTCCTGGAAGCTCCCAAGAGCTCTCCCTCATTGCATGTACATACTACTACCTGCTTTTCTTAGTAGATGTGAAGCAGGGAGAGAAGGTATTGATATTTTATGCAACTGAATTTCTGGCTGGAGCTGGAGGTCAATGGTAGGGCACTCACAGGGCATGCAGGAGGTACTGCATTTGATCCCAAGCTTTGAAGGAAAGGGAAATTCTACTGCAACCTAAGTTTGAAACTTTCATTCTTGTTACTGCCATATTGTTTCTGACAATTTCTAATTTATTCTTTATGAAACTGCTATAAAAATGTGGATAGGTGGTATACTGGAAAAGTACAGACAGAAGCTGATGGCCTTAAAAAGGTGAGAAGATGACCCAGCTAGGAATGTACTAATTTAAATGTAAACATAAATACCAATATACTTATTTAAACTAATTTAATGAACTGCTAAATACCAAGAGCGGACTAGTATATGGATCTGGAAACTCGAGCACTTAAGAGGCTCTCTTAGGGTGTGCCTGGAAGCTTGTCTCCTAGGTGAATCTAGATCTTGACCAGTTGACAGTATCTGCAGTTTCACATCTCCACTGGGGGCAGGGATGTATTAGAACAAAACTCTAGTGTTAAACAGGAACCTACTATATTATCTTCAGAGGCAAATAGAGACTTATGGAGCAGCTGTGAGCCAGGGGACACAAAAGTCAGAACTGTAATTCACAAGAATTGTGAGCTGTGTTATCATCAGAAAACTTAGTGTGAAAAAGGTTGACATCTGGGAATCTATGTGCCCTTGAGGGCCGGTCTCAGGCAGAGGCCTCGACAGATAGGGCAGAGCTGGGAATAACACCTCTAACAAGAAATATACTCACCTGGAACAGACAGGACTAGGGAAAGGTGGAGGTGGCTCCCACGTTTATAGAAAACACCATGAACCTTTCGGATTGGATGAATAGATAGATAGATAAATGGTATGGGTAGTGATGAATGGTGGATGGATCGTAGGTCGCTGGATAGAGAGATGAATTGGTGATGGATAAATAGACTGATGAGAATGAGTGATGAATTGATGGATGGATGATGGATGGATGGATGATGGATGGATGGATGGATGATGGATGGATGGATGATGGATGGATGAATGATGGATGGATGATGGATGGATGATGGATGGATGATGGATGGATGATGGGTGGATGGATGGATGGATGATGGATGGATGGGTGGATGGATGGATGGATGATGGAGGATGGATGGATGGATGATGGATGGATGGGTGGATGGATGATGGATAATAATGAATGATTGATGGATAAGGATGTATAGGTGAGATTGAAACAATAATACTTGATCTTCCAGTTTCCTGAAGTTAAAAACAAGTATAATTAAATCAGTTTTGTAAAAGATTATACAAATATTAAAATTTCAAATATGGAATTGACTAAGCCGATTCCACATTTTTAAAAAATACACAGGATATTAGCAGGAATTTTTCATGTTGTTTTGAGCCCTCATAATAGTCAAGAGATGCATGCCATCAATATGACCAGTTTTAGTACTTGGTACCCAACACAGGAGTCTCAGATCAGACAATGTGATCTATGTTATTAGGATATTTGCAGAGAATAGCAAGCTTTGCCTATAAAGACCTAAGGTTAAGAGAATTCTCTGAGTTATCACTAAATAAGACCTGCAGTTCGATGGTTGGAAGCTGAGATAAACCATGCAGGAGAGCCCAGGAAGGTAAAAGCCACTCTGCTCAGTACTGCTTTACAGATTGGACCTTCTGTGGGTTACAGGAGGGAGCTTACTCATTGGTAGGAGTAGGTAACAGCCCTATACAGCAGGACAGGCTGCTCCCTTTTGCCCAGGGCCATAGCATCTTCAATGCTCCTGCTTGTGAGGCAGGAGCTGCTTGACTAGAATAGTTTAGAATCCACCCAGAGATACAAAAAATAAAGATGTGGACTCCAATCCCAGAGGCAGAGCCATCACAAAGAGCCCCAAGTGCATGTTTCTCTGTTGCTAGGCTTTGACTTCTGTTTCTGCTGCCCCTGGATAAGAGCACTTCCTCTGTGACTAGACAGCTACAGGTCTTCTCCCTGGGCTGTGGCTGCAGGGAGGCCAAGGCTCTGTGCCTCACCCTCTCCCACCATGCTCTGGTGGATGACTCTGGCTTCCAAGTGCTCCTCTCTAGTCCAGGTCTACATAATTCCAGCCTAAATCATTGTGTGGCTGCTTCTAGGAACTTCTCACAGAATTCAAAATATTCTAGCTAGAGTCTCTTCTTCTCTAGGGGGGGTTTCTCATACACCGTGAAGGTGCATGCTTCCAGAAGAAAATGTTTGGTACTCTGATTTAAAACAGGGTGATTAATCATACATTTAATGACAGACTTGTCTGCTATTGCCATTGAGTTCCTTTAATAGCACTGCAGGCTTTGGGATGATAACACATCTATTATCAGCAGCGCTGGGCTGCCCAGATTGCTTTGGGAGGAATTCTGCCTCCCCTCTGCCCACTCTTGGTGGTCTTTCTTGCTTTGGCAGGAAGGAGAGAGAAGAATGAACCAACCATTGCCTAATTACTTATTTTTATTTATCCAGCTTCATTATATGTTGCTGGACCATGGGGAATTGATTTCACTAATCCAGTTTATACTTTTGGCTGTGGGAGGGTGGGAAAGAGCACCAGGAGAACAGTGGAGATTTAATAATACCACACTTAAAATTCTACTGTACAAATAAGCGATGATAAATTAGACCCTGATCATCTTTCTGGGCAAGAGCTCTGAACATCTCTGTTGTTCAACACTCAGTTCCCCATCCACCTTTCTTGGTCCTCAGCAGTCAATATGCTTTATGTTTAGTTCACAGCTATCATTCTATAAGCCCTATCAGTGGAGGTATCCATTCTTGCTTCTGTCACCAGGACACTCACAGATCTTAACCCACTCTCTTTGTCTCCATCCTCTTGCTGGAGCTGGATGCTCCCCTCTAACAGGCTAATGTGAGTTAACAAGCTAATGTGAGTCTCAGCTCCCATCTATAATTACCTGTGCTTGATAAGGTATGTAAGCTTGGCTTCCCATGTGCCTCTGACCTATAATGCAGAACCAGCAGTGTAGTGTGTATAGCTGCAGTCAGATACAACCCTCACAAAATGGATGGCATATCCTTCTTAAAACTATCGTAGTCATCTTCATCATCATCATCGTCATCCTCCTCCTCCTCCTCCTCCTCCTCCTCCTCCTCATCATCATCATCATCATCATCCTCATCATCACTATCATCACTATCATTAACACTCCTGGAAGATTTATAATGCTTATGTTATGTGGTCCTCTCTTCTCTCTGGGGGTAGGGGGGCTGTTGGCCACTAGCCCACACGGACAAAGGGAGCATAGTTGAAGAATAGGGTTAGGACAATCTGTGAGGAAGACAGAAATGACGGACTTCTGGGATCAGCTCTGGAGAGTCATCTCAGCTTTATGTAGGGTGAATAAAGGGCTCTGTAGTTTCTGGGAAGGGGGTAGGGATTTCCAGGGTGGGCAAGTATCATTGGCTATAGTTTAGGGTAGTGAAGAATGCCTCATTTGCATAGAGAGACATTCCAGGAATTCTAATCAGGAGAAAGGAAGCTGAACCTCTAACCTTGCCAGGTACCTAACATTCTGCAGGAAGAGGATATGGGGTTCACCCACCCCCCCATCAGGCAGAGGAGAGGAAGCCGTGCCATCTTGCACCAAGCTCAAGAGAGCTGTCTAGACTCTTGATCTTCAGTAGCAGGCTCAACAATATTAAGCTCTAGAATTTTCTCTGTCTTTTTTACTTTAATTGTGAATCTGCTTTAGTCAATCACCTATCTTAGAATCCAGATTTTACATAATAATTGACAATGTTTGGAAATTCATTCTTAGATACAACTATCACCAAAACTATTCTAAACCTTTTCACCTTATCTTCCTGTCCTTAAGAATTATTGTTCCTGTACATGTCTAGCTTCCTACTCCTTATGCATTAGTACAAAATGATTATATAAGGATAGACAAATGGATCTTTCTAGGTAATTTGTCTTATGGCAAATCCAGGCAGTGGTAGAACCCCAGAAAGGCCTGCTGGCCTTAACCATGTGCTTTGTAAACCATCCAACTTGTCAAGGTGGTCCTGTGAGCTGGGTCCCTACAGAAGAGAACAGGCATTCTCCATGGCCTCATCTCTCTTCAATACACAGGATAGAAGATTTAAATATGAGAAGTGACTTGAAGAAACAGATGTGGGTAATATTTTTGGATAAAGACCGTCTCACATATTTTTTAAATGTTTCTTAACTTTTAACTGAAAATATTGATATAACAAAAAGCCATTTAAAATAACAGATCTGTGGGAGGAAATATGTGCAATCTCACAATATAAATAAATGCAGCTCATGAATAATTAAAATGTGCTTTGGCTTTTTTGATTTTCATAGATTTGAATTTTCTGTTCTCTGAAAGAGTTACATTAGCATCATTAACATTCAGGCGATTAGGAAAAGGTGTCTCTGAGGTTCATTTACAATTCAAGTGAATTTTTATCTTCACAGTGGAGGAAAATGTACTGACAGAAATTACCCCAAATTCCCAGCTATGGTTTTTGATACATTTTTAAATATATCAAACTGAACTGCCCTTATTATAACTATGACTCATGCATTTACAATGTTTATATGGACAGTGTGTGTAGACATCTATAACATTATATAATTAGGATGTAATGAAGTTGGTATTTCATAAAATTGAAGGAAAAGGCAAGATTGTGCTCTTATCAAATGTGTGTGTGTGTGTGTTCCATACTTTTGATCTAAGTTTGATTCTGTCCCCAGTGACTGCCAGGCTGTGCCCAGCCTCCCACTCTATAGGAAGCTAACCTATTCTGTCATTCACGTTTATCAGCAACCACTTGGGTACCCTAGAGCTGCTCTCTGCTCTCCAGGCTTCTGGGCGTGGATTTTCTGAGATCCTTTGGGCTATGGTCTTATTCTTCTCCTGTGAAGCTCGCTTCAAACTGTCACTGTTCTCTATTCCCACTCAAATTTACACACAGAAGCCAGAACTCTTGTCCAAACAAAGCAGGCCTGTCCCTCTGCACGTTATGGTGCAGGGCTCTGAGGTCTCACATCACAAGGAAATCAACTTAAATGCAAACCAAGTGCTTTGGTCTGTAAGAGTCTTAATCTCTTCTCTGCCACCATATTTCCTGTTCTCGGCTACATTCCTTAGCTCCCTTGTCTTCCTTTGCTCCTCACTTCCTTCCTTCCTTTTTATTTTCCCTAGATGATTGCCAAGTTCTTATTTTATTAAAGCAAAGTAATAATAGTAATCTTCCATATATTTTTGCAGTGCTCAACCATTCCTTCTCAAAATTGAACTTCGTCCCCCAACCAAAGACTAAGATAAAATAAAATAAGCCCACTGAATAAACACTGAAGTGCCTGCTTCGTTACTTAAATAACCAGCCAGAGGGGAAGAACTGTCAATCCCTAGTAAATGCCTCTGACTATCAGGACTCCCTTCTCCTGGGTTTGAAGGATGGGTGTGAAGATGGAGGGAGCCATTCTCACATCTCGAGAGCTGCAGGAATATTTTGGCATGAACAGCTGTTTCTGCGTTTTCTCTAGTGACAGAGCTGAAGAAGGGAGGCTTGGACAATTCCTTCCCTTAGCAGTGTTGATAGATGTCTGGTGATTTGCCAGGCACTCATCAACAGCATCAAAAGCATCATGGAGGAAAGTTAGAAAGAGAGACCAGGAAGTGAACCCGGAGAGGCACAGCCCACAGATGGCAGAGAATAGTGGGCCTAGGAGGGCTGGTGAGAGGGCTCAGCAGGTAAAGTGCTTGTGGCTAAGCATTGGATCTGAATCAGGATTGGCAGCACTCCCAGAAAGAAGAGCCACTGAGTGTGGTGGTGGACCAGTGTCAGTCGAAACAGTGTTCTAGGTTCAGAGAGAGATCTGTTTCAAAAACATAAAGGAAGCTCCATTGAGGAAGGCATTCTCATGGCTTCACATATATGCACATAAATTAGACATATACACATGCACATACCATATCAAGAGAGAAAGTATGGCAGGAATTAGGTCTGAACAGGAAGTGAGGCAAGCTACAAGCCTTCAGAGTCCCTCCCGAGTGATGTTCTTCTAGCAAGTCTCTACTTTTTCCTAATGGGTCCATGCTCTCCTCTCTCTTAGGTGTTCTCCCCCTTTGGTTACCTTGGTTAAAGCTATGATGATCTTGTTTATCTTTTCAAGAGCCAACTCTGTGCAAGCCAATCTTTCCTGTTGCTCATAGAGGCCAGAATAGGGAATCAGATCCCCTGAAATTAGATACGTTGAGATGGTTGTGAGCTACCATGTGGTTGCTGGGAATTGAACTCAGGACCTCTGGAAGAGCAGTCAGTGCTCTTAACCACTGAGCCATCTCTCCAGCTCCTCTCCTGCCATTTTAAAGCTCTATGAATCTGTATAAATTCAATGAATATTAGTTTTTAGATATAGCCAGCCTGAGAGTAAAACCATCCAGTCATCATCCTTAACAGCTTTCGAACACTGAGATTCTAACTTTGCCATTTGACTCTTTAAAACATTTCTATATGCCTAATTCTATTTAATTCATAATATTATATCTCCTTTTAATGATATGAAAAATAGTTGTTTTATAGTTGTCACATAATAAGGCTAACATTGAGATAGTTTCATGATTTTTTAAAATTTTTATTCTCTGATACTCTGATAGCCTTCATTAAGACCATATTAACATGTGTGTGGTGGTTTGAATAGGTTTGGTCCCCATAGATTCATGTGTTTCAATGCTTGGCCATAAGGATCGTTACTATTAGGAGGTGTGGCCTTATTGGAGTAGGTGTGGCCTTGCTGGAGGAAGTGTATCATTGTGGGAGGGGGGGCTTTGAGGGTTCCTATGCTCAAGCCCCAGCCAGTGTGAGACAGTCCCCCTTGCTGCCTGTAGATCAAGATCAGCTCCTTCTCCAGCCCCATGCCTGCCTGGATGCTGCTATGCTTTCCCACTTTAGTGATAATGGACTGAACCTCTGAACCTGTAAGCCAGCCCCAATTAAATGTTGTCCTTTTTTTTTTCTAATTGGATATTTTCTTTATTTACATTTCAAATGTTTTTCCCTTTCCAGGTATCCCCTTCAGAACCCCCTATCCCATTCCCCCTCCCCCTGCCTCTATGAGGGTATTCCCCCACCCACCCATGCACTCCTGTCTTCCCTCCCTGGCATTCCCCTGCACTGGGGCGTAGAACATCCTCAGGCCCAAGGGCCTCTCCTCCCACTGATGTCCAACGAGGTCATCCTCTGCCACATATGTGGCCATTGTCATGGGTCCCTCCATGTGTCTTCTTTGGTTAGTGGTGCAGTCCCCAGGAGCTCTGGGGGGTCTGGCCAGTTGACACTGTTGCTCCCTCCATGGGGCTGCAAACTCCCTCAGCTCCTTCAGTCACTTTTATAAAAGTTGATTTTGGTCATAGTGTCTCTTCACAGCAATGTCCTAAAACACTCCCTGTCATCTTTAAGACTGATGACTAGCCCTTATTTTGGAGAGAGGCTCTAGTTCTCAAATCAGATGTTTGTGAAGTCCCCGAGGACCCTACAACATTAATTGCTGATTCTATCCAATCTGAGGAAGTCCTACTTAATCTCCAGCCCTATCACAATTCTCAAAGGCTAGAAGTCTCATCTGGTAAGACTCTAGTGTTTTGCACTGCCAGGTACAACCTAGACCTCCAGAGAGAGTCTGTGGATCTTTTCTGGGAATCCTTTTGTAGTAACAGACAGATCTGCTCATGCAACCTCAAGGGATGCTAGGGGTGGCCTCACCTCTAGCTAAAGAATTGGGAAGAAGTCTTCAGGCAAGCACCAGCTAGAAAACTAGAGCTTTCTGTTTCCAGGGTCTTTTCTCTTTTAATATCTATGTGCAGTAGAACTCATATGTTTATGTAGTTATATTGTATATGATAAGTGGAGTATTCTACTGTGTTTCTGTTCCATACCAACTATTACTTAATAAATTCCAAAAGCCCAAGTTATGGCAAGCAGAAGATGAAAGATGATTCTGAAGACAGTTGAGGTAGATATCATTCATTTTGAATAGTCTCACTATTCAAAGTGAATAGTGAGACTATTCAAAATGAAAATCAGTAGAAAGATATATGAAAATAATAACTGATTGTGATGGTTTGTATATGCTTGGCCCAGGGAATGGCACTATTAGTAGGTATGGCCCTGCTGGAGCAGGAGTGGCCTTGTTGGAGTAGGTGTGTCACTGTGGGTGTGGGCTTTAAGACCCTCATCCTAGCTGCCTGGAAGCCAGTACTCAGCTAGCAGCCTTCAGATGAAGATGTAGAACTCTCAGCTTATCCTGTACCATGCCTGCCTGGATGCTGCCATGTTCCTCCTTTGGTGACAATGGGCTGAACCTCTAAACCTGTAAGCTAGCCCCAAATATATGTTGTCCTTTATAAGCCTTGCCTTGGTCATGGTGTCTGTTCATAGCAGTAAAACCCTAACTAAAACACTGATTAAAAGATATTTATAACATAAATATGTATAGAAAATCAGTGTATTTCCACATTTTGTAGAGGAGGAGGGAACTATTGGCATTTTATGGTTGCTGAGAGAGGGAGGGTCACTTTGCCTTAATGACTTGACACCTGGTAGGTTGATCACACACCAAGGAAGGCCCAACTCTCAAGAGTAGTGGGACAGCAAAATGGGTCCTGAAAGGGGAAGAAAAAAGAAAACCCAAAGGTTGGTTGGTAGGGAGTTGAGGTAGAGAGAGTAGGTATGGACGAGGTTGTCTTGTGAGAGGAGGGTGACTATGATCAAAATCCAGAGTATGACATTCTCAAAGAATTAAAAAATATTATTTTAAAAGAGCATATGGCCATCTAGGCCAGTAAAGGGTATTTGTTTACAAAAATAATATATAGTTTCTTTTAGAGAAAATAAGATATTCTAGAAAAGTTTAATAAAATAATATTATTGTTCAAATACACACTCCTTTCTTGATTGTAGTCACTGATCTTTATTCTTTTGATGATTGCTTCTATGAATTATTTGTCAATACTTACAATTATAATTGAATTAGACCAAACTTCTCCACAGCTGACACTGCTTGATTATGCCAGAGGTATGTGGGAATCTTTTCCCTTTGAGTTAGGACTAAAATCACCTTAGACAAAATAAGCATGGAATTTCAAGGTCTAGCTATCGATAAACCATCTGACTGACCCTTGTTGATAACTGTTTTGATAATTGTCATTTTTATGACATAATGAGAAAACTCTAGCGCAATGATAGTAGCCGTAGATTTGTTAAATGGAAATTTTCCAATTCACCTACATTTTACACACAAGGTTAACATCATTGTCTGGCCCCATAGATCAGGAACATGGGAGGAGTCATTAGTGAAAAAGCTATCTGTCCCTTCCAGGATCTTTCACTGAGTATAGGCTTATACCACAAAGGGACGGCATTCCTTCTATGAATACTTCAACTGAAGAAGTAGAGTCCCAGGTTTTAAATTTCTAAGGTGTTTTGTATGTTAGGCATCATTGTTATTGATCCAGCCTGATTTCTCTCATGATTCCAATGCTGAGTGCTGGTTTTGATCACTGGGCCATATCTTTTCAGCATAAACATCTGGAATGGAATTCTGGATCAGAGAACAAATTCACTTTATACTTCTGTAGAAACAGAACAATAAAATATCATTTCTGTTTAATAATCAATGTTAGGATGTCTATTTGGGGATCTTATAGAAGCAAACAATTTTCAAATTTCTGCAGAGGCAGACTTTTGTGTCTTTAGCAGTTGGTGTGTTGGGATGATGCAATCTGATAGGTCCTGAAGGAAACCAGTCACAGGTCATTATGCATGGCTAGGAAGTGACCCTCACCAAAGGTTGTAACATACTAGGAAAATGTCAGAGGTTACACTGAACAAAGGCCATGCTGATGGGGGATGCTTCTGTAGGATCAGCTGAGAATGAGAAGAACAAACAGCAGCTTAACAGTGAGCAAGAGGCACAGACACCCTTTCAGAGAGCTAAGGCGGCACTCACTTTGACTATGAGATCTCAGGAAGTCTTGCAGAGAAGTGATTTTTGCCACCCCATTGCTTACAGATCAATAAGGATATATATATATGATGTAATTATTATTGGATGATATTCTGTTTTCCATTTAAGTAAAAGTATAAATTGCTTTCAGACTGGGGAGAAAAACAGCCTAATAATTGAAGTTTATTGAATATGTTAACTATTGGGCAGAAAAAATATTAAGAGGATGTATTGATTGTACATATATAATTAGCTATATAATACTGATTTTTCTTAGTAATATATCACATGTATATAGTATCTTTGCACAAGTTAATCCACTCCTCATTTAAATTATTTGTGATAGAAAAATATTTTTGGAAATGTACTTTCTTATATAATTTGTTTATTCAATTTCTTGGGGGTCATATTATTTTGCCCAAGTGGTTTGAATGAGAAATGCCCTTCACGGGTCCACATGCTTGAATACTTAGTTCCAGCTTGTGGTATTGGTTTGGAAGGCTGTATTTTTGGGAGGCCAAGGCTTGGTGGAGAAAGCAGATCACTGAGGGTAGGTTTTGGGGTTTAATACTCTGGTCCCACTTCCTGTTGAATCTTAGTTTCCTGATTGTGGTCACAATACAGTCAGCTACCTCATACTCCTAATGGATGCCTTTCCTGATACAATGGGTGGTATCTATCTTGATTGGAGGATATTGATGTGGAATTCTAAAATGATAGTATTTGCATATATTGCCTGCACATGCTCAATTCAAGCATATACTTCAAATCATTCCTAGATTGCATGTAATGGCTGATGCCATGTAAATGCAGTGGAAATAATTGTCACAGGATATTTAGAGGAAAGAAGTCTGCATGTGCTCAATGCAAACATGATTTCTTTCAATATTTTTATTCATAGCTGTTAGAGCCCTTGTGTATGGAGATGTAATGTACAGGCTCAAGTAGATTAGAGAAATACAAAATAGAAGGGCATAGTGAGGTAGAAGCAGAAATTGAAGTGTTCCTCCTATGAGTCACCTAGAATGCTGAAGGCCATCAGAACACTGGCACTGGAAAAGAAACTATCCTGTTCTAGAACCTTGGAACAAAGGAAACATGGCTAATACATCTGAGAATAAGAGACATTGAGGTACTCTTAAAACACAGTGTGTGGACTGAGCATAGAACCAGGAACATTGGACATGAACAGGGCAGTGTTGGCTGGCCCCATACACATACAAGCAAGATAAGGAAGTGGGATGCCCATTCTAGGTGTTCACCTTAACCCTTCATCTGGTGTAACCATTCATTTTGATGTTGATTGAGTTGGATTGCAATATTATTGAGTTTGTCTGTGAAGAACTTTCAGAAGAGGTAAACTGAGCAAAGACAGCTACAATAAAGGTCTGTGGTATTATACCATGGACCACAGTTCCAGACTGAATACAGAGAGGAGAAATCCAGCAGAGAACCTACACTTTCCATTCTGCTTCCTGGTCACAAGCAGCTTCACACTTCATCATGCCTTCCCTTGGTGATGGACTGTATCATAATACATGAGCCAAAACAAATTCTTCCTCCATTAGGTTGCTTTTTTGTCAGTTCTGGTCAAAACTACTTATTATACATCTGGTTTGGGCCAAACAATAGAACATAAGGCAAGACTCTGGGCCTAGGAACACAGCAGGGAGTATGGCACTTAGGAAGGAAGATATTGTGTCCACAATATCTGCCCATCAATCCTGGATCCTAATGGCTGGAATCAGGACACATAGTGCATCAGCAGTGGTATTTACTCTATGATGAGGATGGTCCCCACAGCAAAGACAGCACATAACCCAACCCACCCACCCACACTCACACACCCACACCCACACACATATATATGTAAATGCATATCTATATATCTATATATCTATATCTATATCTATCTATCTATCTATCTATCTATCTATCTACCTATCTATCTATCTATTAGAAATATCAAGAAACCAGCCCCAAACAGAAATACAAGAAAGCTTGCAGCAGAGGAGGGTCTTGTTGGCCATCAGGGGGAGCAGAGACCCTTGGGCCTGAGGCTGTTAGATCCCCCAGTATAGGAGAATACCAAGGAGGGAAGACAAGAGTGGGTGGGTGAGTGGTTGGGGGAATACCCCCATAGTGGCAGGGGGATGGGGGAGGGAATAGGAAGGTTCCAAAGGGGAGATCTGGAAAGGGGGAAACATTTGAAATGTAAATTATGAAAAAAGAGAAAGCGTTAGAGTAAGACTTGGAAGATTTAAAAAGTCTAGAAAGAGGTATTGAGCAGGTTGGCTCATGGTACTGGGAGAAATAAGTGCTGGGATCTCACCACATGCCTGAGTTCATCTCTGCCTTGCTTGTAAGAGCTTCAGTGTAGTCTGAGATTGTTGATGGTAAAGCCAGAAAGGACTCTGAAAAAAATCCAAGACAAAAGCAAAGATGGTATCCAGGTACCACCATGAGGACTTGACTGTCACTATGTTCAGTATGTGTCTGTGGAGTAGCTCACCCCAGAAGCACTTGAGTTGCCAGGAAATACTTCAGAAGACTTCAAGGAAAAGTTACTACCCCTTGTTACTTGCAACTGGCTTTATGGAGATAGGGCATTGAACTCTCGTCAAGGCTATAGTTGCTGCTGGTGGTGACATCACACACATCCACAAATCTTTGATTGAGATAAAAAGACAACAGAAGACTGTTTAAGTGTGCCTGGAGTCCTTAGTACCTCAGGACTAAATATTTTTAACTGCCTTCCAGTGTTTGTGATATCAGTGTACTGCATCTCTATGAGAAACACAATTTTACCTTTTTGTAATTCCATCTGAGAAAGTTGGAGGCTTAATTAAACCAACCGAATTTCTGCATATGAATCTTAACCATATTTAAATGGTACTGTGGCTTCAAAGAAGCTACATTGATTCTGACATTGCAGGTTTGGTTGAGTTGACTGGGTTTTAATTGTGATGTAGACATTATAGTAACAAATATTTGGTTTTGTACAGCCATTATTCCAATCTGGTGAAAAGCTCTTGATTGCTGCTCACCATTGAAGCAGTTACAGCAGGAAGATACTTAACTGTTGTGGATAGTCCTTATTTTCTTCATTCAGTTCCCATATCCTAATGAGTAAGCTACACTTCAAGGTTATTGTGAATTATCAAAAAACCCTTATCTGTGGTCCATCCTCCTCACCATTTTCTTTCCTTTCTTTCTTTCTTTCTTTCTTCTTTTTTTTTTTGATACTTTATTTACATTTCAAATGTTTCCCCCTTTCCAGATCTCCCCTTTGAAACCTCCCTATCCCCTCCCCCTCCCCTGCCTCTATGAGGGCATTCCCCCCCAACCCCCCACTCACCATTTTCAATTAAGTGACTTTCAAGCTTTCATTTCTCATCGCCTTCCAAGTAGCTTACAAGACTGCACATAGAAATACTCTCAAGTGCTCTTGTGTTTTGCTGTGTGTCTTCCCTCTATGTCCCAAAAGAAATGTATTCATTAAGAATCATAGCCTGCCAAGTCTGACTTGGCCATGCATGAGATGATTCATGCCCCTGGAACAGGCCTGACAGGGCATGGGCCTCTACAAATGTAGATGGTTGTTGGACATGATTACTCCATGTTCCTCCTTCAGGAAATATTCTTCCTGCCAAGGATAATGACTTCATGAGAATCAGAGACAGCAGGAGTCCAGGAAATGGGTGTGGCTAATGTCTCAGAAAAAAAAAAAGGTAAATGCTGAGACCTCCAGGAGAGCCCTTAAGGCTGTGGGAAAGAACTCTAAAAATATGAGTTCAAAATATATAATTTATCAATTATGCAAAATATAAGGATGCAATATGAATTGTATAAGGAGCTTCATAAATATAAAGGATCAGAGGCAGCTTCACTTTCTTATCAGAAAGATACAAAGACCGGCAGATAAAAGGCAGAGTCCTGAGTTCAAGGTCAGCCTGGGACAGAGGGAATTTAAGTCCAGACCCAGGCATAGTAGGAATGGTAATTTCAGGGCAGGGTTCCATCCAGCTAGCTTATTGTTTATGCTTAACAAAGGCAGGCAGATCTCTGAATTCTTTTGCAACGTTAAAAAAAAGAAGAAGAAGAAGATGTATTTGCTGTCTCTTTCTAAGAATCAGGGGACTGGGGTCATGAGATTCTGATTCATGGGATAATCAAAAGGTAACCTGGGGTGGATAACTGAATTTATATGTAGATAAAATACTGCACTTGGTCTGCAAGAGATAAGCTATCCAGAGAATTTTTAGAATATCAAAAGACGACTGTCTCAAGAGAAAGCTATCTAGAAAGCTATCTCAAGCAGAACAGAGTCCATCAGTTTGTAACCCACATTTTAACTTCAAGTTATTTGTTTTGCCACTCTCAGGAACCCCTTTTCAAGTTGAGGCTGGTCTTCGGCAACAGCCCTCATAGTGTTATGGTAATGCCTGGTGTGTACTGTCATATGTCTATATAACCTAAAGAAATTGATGACATTCACCCAAATGATTACTGTGTACATGTAACTGAAAGGATGGTATTAAGACATCCCCAGATGGGTGACAAGATAGGGTGATTTCCAAAGATTTATCTTTGATTAAATGAGGAAGCTATACCAATGGTCTCTGACTTAACTCTGATCTCAAGTTCAACTTGGGTTTTGTTTTCTCTTTTTTAATATGGTGTACAAATTGCAATGTATTCAGTAGATACCAAGCTATGAGCTATGACGTTTGCTCTTCTCCCAGGCCACATGTGGTACTTATATACTCTTGAGTGGCAGTGTGAAATGTGTCTTGTAGTCTCTCATATGACCAGGAGAAAAAAAGCCAGTGCCTTAGAGTTTCTGTACTCCTGAGCTAGGACATTTGGTAGGGCTGGTATACAAAATACATTTTTAATTCACAATTGTATCATCAGACAAGGAGCATTCACACTAAAAACATTTACCAACTAAAACTAAAGCAAAAGTTTTCTATCGTATAAGCTCTTACTAACAATAGTTACACCTGCATAGTGGGGAAATGTATAAAATAATAAATTTTAGATATTCTGTCTGTGTAATTTGTTTACATCAACAATTTCCAAGTTTATTTTGCTTTTTTTCCCCATCTGACCTCCCTCCCCTTTGCCTCTATGAGGGTGCTTATTCACCCACTTATTCACTCCCACCTAGTATCCCCCTACACTGGAGCATTAAGCCTCCACAGGACCAAGGGCCTCCCTTCCCATTGGCACCAAATAAGGCCATCCTCTGTTATATGTGTATCTGGAGCCATGGATCACTCTATGTATACTCTTTGATTGGTATTTTAGTCTCTGGGAGCTCTGGGTGGTCCACTTAGTTGATATTATTCTTCCTATGGGGCTGCAAACCCTTCAGCTCCTTCAGTCCTTCCCCTAGCTTTGCCATTTGGGTCCTCAGGCTCAGTCTGATGGTCTGCATCTGTATTAGCTAGGTGCTGGCAGAACCTCTCAGTGGACAGTCATACCAGGCCCCTGTCAGCAAGCAATTCTTGTCATCAGCAATAGTGTCTGGGTTTCGTGTCAGCAGATGGGTGAATCCCTAGTTTTAATTAAAAATTTACAGGCATCCTTTTTGTGTCTGCTGCATTACTGAGCATTGAAAGATATATTTTAATACTTTAGCAGTTAGTTGCTCTGTGCCCAGAGCCAAGAGCAGGACAAAGGAGGAGAGGTATTCTCCTGAGGTCATTGTTTGAAAGAAGGGAAGGGACTTTCTCCAGAGAGTTCATGAGGAAGCTGCTCTGTTCTGTGCTAATGAAAGTTCAACACCCAAAGCAGCAAAACTTAACCTAGGGCAAATGGAACTTGGTAGAAATACATCTAAGAGTTTTATAAGAATCTGAGTTTTCTCAGGACAGTTGATATCTGCACACTGCCATGTGGGAAATACTAGTTTCCATGAAGTATTGGTCTCAAAACAACAGTGGCAGAAGCTATAATTGCTAAAAGTATAGAATCAGAACCTGGCAGACAGAACGGCCAAGGATAGCACAGAACTGGCTTCTGCCAATAGAGAGATGGAGGTCAGGATGCTGCTGCTGCAGAGACACAGCACATGGAGACAGGCCTGGGAGGTTGCTATTGGTTTCCAGAATGTGTTTGATGCTGGAAGAGATAGATACTCAGGGGGAGGGAGGGAGGACGTTTGGATGACCACTGGTGGCCCCAGACAAGCTGCAACAGGAGCATTTGTTGGTATCTATGTCACATTTGGGCTTGCAAGTCATTTCCTTGCCTCCCCCATGTCTACCTCCTCCACTCCTCCCTTGCCCACCTCTACCTCCATCTCTTTTCCTTCTTTTCCTTTGTTTTTCTGTTGGAGAAGAGAATTCTGTACATGTATGGAGAAGCCCCTGATGTAATAACTTTTGGGAGACAGCTGATGATGTCTGTCATGAAGGACAAAACCTACTGAGTATGTTGCATAAAAAGTAAAATAGAGCAAATCTTTAATCTCACCACTCAGGAGGCAGAGACATAGGGATCTCTGTTAATTCACAACCAATCTGGTCTCCACAGTAGTTTCTAGGCCTGCCAGAGCTACACAGTGAGACTCTGTCTACAAAATAAAATAGATAAACGTAAAGGAGAAGATTAAATATGTAAAAGAGTGAGAATGAGTTTTGCTGTCTAAACATTAGAAAACAGATAAAAGAGGACTTGAAAACTAAACTTCGTAGATTTAAAATCCTTATGTTCATGAAGAACTAGAGTAGAGAGAAACATATGAATTGTCAAAACATGGTATGTTTTATGTATATGCCATCATTTTCAATGGCAAAAGAACAGAAGACAAATATATAACACAGCTCACAATATCTAGAAATATTATATCATATTATTTTTTAAAAAGGCAAAAAGTTTTATGGTTTTACCACCATTTATCAAAATGTTTTTAATGATAATATCAAACACACGAAAGTCATATAAAAAAGATGAAATTTCAGTGTGAGAAGCCAAAAACTTTCACTAATAAATGCATACTGTATCTTGAAATGTGTCCTAAGGAAGCATTAGAGAAGCATACAGATGTTTGTTTTGGTTAGCTTGGTCAGAGGAAGAGAGGGCTGTGTTTAACACCCCATATCATTACCTGCCCTTCAGTGCCACAAAAAGCACAAACAAAACCAGACAACATTATAAAAATCAGCGCACAGCCTGCTCCTTAGAACTGTGTTATGCAAGTTTTTAATGATATCTTCAAAATGGCTCATATCCATGATATTCACACCTGGGAAGCAGAGGCAAGAGGATCCTATGGCCTAGACCAGCCTGGATTTCGATACTAAGATCCTGTCTGAAATACACAAGCATTTGAAAATCTCTAACATAATCTCTAAAATTAACTATAGGTAAAATTTCAGATAAATGTTCTCAGTGAAATGTTCTCTGAGATGCTCAATGTAGTACTTCAGTTACACAGGCTCTCTGTGTTGGTGATTCACTAACCAGTATAAGAAAGTATCCTTTTAACATTCACACAGAATGCATAAATCTGTAAAGTACTCATCTTATAAGCAGATAAATTAACTGTGTTAACTCCAGGGCCATAAGATCAATAGCAGTGTATATCCTAGGCATTCCTCCTGTTGCATTTGACAGAGGATTCTGTATTGACTTCCTGTAATGCACACGGCCTTGGATTGTCCAGTGTAGGTGAACTTGTACATTTTTTTTGTCTTGGAAGCCCACTGAATTAGCCTTCTCTGTGTTCTAGGCATTATTGGAAGCCCCTGGATGAATGAATTCAGTTGATGCTCACCGCAATCCTGGTAAGTAGTTACTCTGATCTCCCTGTTTCACAGCAGAGAAACAGGATGCTGTCGAGGGATGCAATACAGAGTCAGGCAATGGGGGCAATCCGTGTTCTTGAGAAACGAAGTAGACACTGATCCAATCTGTGGGAAGGATGTGTGGTAAGCCACCGCCAGGGAGCTTATCCTTCCCTCGGGCCATCAGGAGTGGAGGACACAATTCCCCAGAGAAGTGGGGGAGCTAAGACAGATCGATCCACACAGAACAGTGCAGATCCTTAGCGGAAATGCCTTCTGCTTTCTCACTCTGCCCTTTCTCTTCTATCTTGCTATCTAATGACTCACTGTACCATATCATTCAACTCCTTACCAAGCAAATCTATCCATCTCACAGCCCAGCCACTTGCTTCATTTCGTCTGTTTTGTTCTTTGAGACGGGGGTCTTCTATGTAGTCCAATCTGGTCTCAAACTTGCCATGATCCTCCTGCCTCTGTACCCTATATGCTGAGGTTCACAGATGCCTACCACCATACCCAGTAGTCCCAAAAGCACCAGATTTAAAATTAGGCTGTTGAAAACCCAAATGATGTCCTGACGGGTAGCCCCTCTCAAATCTGTTCTTCCTCAGGGTAACTGTTCCGCTACAGCACAGCCCAAGTCAGGCAGCACACACCAGCATCAGTCTCGGCTTCTCCTTCTCAGTTTTTACATCACTCTGCCACCTGGCTACTGCCTAAATGTCTCCCAAGAACACCTTCTGTAACTCTGTGGACTGCACCCCATCTGGATTTTTTTGGACATAGGAGGGACCTCTTAGTTTTTCCAGCATCCTGCAGGGTCTCTTGTTCTGTTTGAACATCTGACTGTAGAGGGGCAGAGTGTCTTCCTTTACTTAAAATTTCCATTTCAACCTCCTAAACAGAACAGAGGAAGCCACCTGCTTCTTAACCAGTTGTTGTTACTTTCCTCACTGGGCTCACAATATATGTCTTTCTGCTTTGGTTTCAGTTGATAATACATGCCTGATATTTTATTAACTTATATTGTCCATTACCAATTACTTCAATATCAAACCAGGTCCATTTACCATCATCTTCCTTGCTTGAGCTTGTTTCTGCTGTGGTTTGGGTGGAACTCCGCTCTCCTCTATGAGGGGCGTTTTTTGGTTTTGGTGTTTGGCTGAGCATGCACTGACAGTACCTATAAGACTTCTGAACACCCTGCTCTGTGGTTGGTTTCCTCCACACAGCCTCCTCCTGCTTTGCCTTGATGGAGGTCCCCGTGTGCTTCCCGTGTTCCTGAATCTTATGTGACAGTTCCTAAAAGCTGGAAGGTCCAGAGAAGGCTCTGAGCCACACCACGCTCTGGCCTGCAGAGGGCATGGCTACTCTTCCTCCAGGGCAGTATTTCAGCTTCCTGCATGCTTGCTGTGGATCATCCCAGGCTTCATAATTTGGCTAATTTGCCCTGACTCCAAGCATCTTCTAGCATTCTGAGCCAACAGCTGCAGTTTTTGTGTGAACAATAAAACTAGGCTTAATGATGCGAATTCTGAAAAGACAACACTGGACACCCTTTACTGACACTCAGACAGTGTCCCCATCACTCCCAAGGTCTGCATAGAGAACTCTCCCAGACCAGACAACAGCCTGAAATGACCCACTATAAATCCCTCTGCAGAAGAGTGTCTTCATGTTAACATGCTCTCCCCAGACTGCCACCGCTAGATGTCATTTGCATCTGAAATTTACCTTCCTTCTCTTCCCTGAGTCCAGCTTCTCTTTAAGGACTTGGCTGTTAAAATTTGAAATTACCAGACATGCTGTATTTTGAATTTATGCCAGAGCTCCTTAGGCAAATGCTTTCTGCATTCCCAAGCATGAGGAGAGAGAGAGAGAGCACAGTTCTCTCAACCGCCTTTGTCAGACAGTCTCCTTTGCTTCTGACTTTTGTGACAAGATCCTTGTATCTGTGGGAGCTGTGGAAGATCATGGTATAAATTCCATCACCCAGGATGTTGCTTCTCTTGGTGATAAATCAGTCACATGAAGAAAAAAAAAAAAAGACTCTCTCACCGCCAGTGAATGCATGATGCATGACCCGCCATCACTGGCTTGTCACCTCCGTCTGCAGGGCTCTCTGTAATGATCTAGTTGCTGAGGGCACATCCTGAGCCTCACCTGGGCCATACCTGGAAGGCTCATCTTTCTGGCGAATTATCAGATTATATACAGAAGGCAGTGACTGCTGGTGGAGACATAGCCACTCAAGTTATTCAAAGAGATAAATGTCCCATTCCTTGACTGTGTCACTGCATGCTAGCCAATCATGTGACAACAAACACGTTTAAAGCACAGTGAAGGGCTATGCTCTTGTCTTATGAGGGAACCAGAAAAGTTGTTGGAAAAGTTCTTCAGTTCTGAGAAGAGGTTCTTGCTTGAATCTGCCTGGTTGATTTAACTCACCCTGTTCTCCTCTGGACCCAGCTGAGCCTCAGTTCGCTCCCCACATGAAACACGGACATGCACACATCCTATAGAACAGAGGAACTTGCACAGGCCACAGGGTCCGAAACAGAGGCTACCGAAAGCAGGCCAAAAATTGTCACAGTTTATAAGCCAGGGGAACAAGTGTGGACACTCATTCCATTTCTCCAGGGACAGCAGTGTCTGTCGTTGACATGTGTGTTCTATAAGAAGCTTGAGGGAGGTGTGTGTAAGACCAACAGGCATGTAGACTCTCCATTGTGCCACAGTTCACTATGGAAGGATCACTCAATTTTTACATGAGTGTTTTAGTCAAAGACCCAACACTTTCCTTGGGATTTAGATTTGATTTAGATAGATGTGACATCATAGGCAGCTAGAGGAAGTAGTGGGCAACTAGTATCAACTCTAATACAACAAGATATGATAAAATTGTACATGTTAAAACCTAAGGACAGCTTCTTTCTGTCATTGATAGTCAAACATTTATTTTTTGTGTGAATCCAATCTACCTGTGTTCTACTTATGAATTGCTTGATTAGTACTTATAGAAAATAAGGGTGACTGCTACCTTTAGATTTTGCTCATGGTTTAAAATCTTCATTAGATACTTAGACTCTTGGAAAGGACAGTTTCCTATGGCAAGCATGTGAGAAGCCATAGCATGAGGCCTTCCAAAGAAGGAAGCAGAGATGCTAAAGAGATGCTAAACCGAAGACACCTAACACACACACACACACACACACACACACATACACCTCTCTTTGGGTGGAGCAGGGTCAGTATGGAGAAACTGCCCTAGGTTTTACATGTAAATCTTTACAAGTCCATCTTCAGACTGACATTATAGAGAACTTCTTCTGTAAATGACTCATGATATGATTCTGCCAAAGTGACATATACCTACAAATAACTGACCCAAGGTGCAATTCAAAGAGAATGAATGTTTCTTCTTTATTATTTATTTATTTCTTACTCATATGAATGTTGTGTGTGCCAATACATATGTGCATCATGTGTGTGCCTGATACCCAAGGAAGTGGGAAAAGGGCTCCAGCTCCTCTGGACCTGGACTTATGCATGACTGAGAGCCACCATGTGGGTGCTTTGAACCAAACCCAGGTCCCCTCCAAGAACAAGCAATGCTGTTAAATGCTGAGCCATCTCTCCAGCCCCAAAAGTGAATAATTCTTATGAAGAACATGCTACTTACTGTAAACATACATTATAAGCTTCACTTAATTATTTGTTCATTTTGTGTAGATAGGTGTCTGTATTAGTACATGGATGAGTTCGGGATATAGCTGTCCTTTGTCACACACAGGACACTCTTTGCCTCCCACCTTGCTTGAGACAGGGTCTCTAGGTTGTTCATGCTGCACTGTGCATGTTGAGCCAGAAGGACCGTGAGTCACATTCTCCTGTCTCCACCATCCATCTTACTGTAGGAATTCTGGGATTATAGACACATGCTACCACGTGTGGCTTTTACATGGATTTTGGAGATTGCAGCCTGAGTTTTCCTACGGGTGAGTCAGGTACTTTGCTTAATGAGTCATCTCCCATCTGTCTCATACAGTTTAAACAAATAGATCATTATTTGGAAGGTGATGTAATAGCAAGATTTGAACCCATTGTCTTACTGCCTTAAGAGTAACTACAGGGTGGTGGACACTTTTAATCCTAGTATTTGGGAAACAGGCAGATTAATTTCTGTGCATTCAGAGCAAGTTCTAGGATAGACAGAGTTACACAGAGTAACCCTGTCTGGAAAAACAAGGGAGGGAGAGGTAGAGGGAGAGAAAGAGAGGGAGAAGGAGAAGGGGAGGGAGGAGGGAGGGAGGGAGGGAGGGAGGGAGAGAGAGAGAGAGAGAATAACAGGATGAAGCTAGGTTATGGGTAAGAGAAAACATGTTTTGACTCCTACTGCTTTCAATCCTGTCAACAATACCTCCTCTATTTTTATGATGGATTCTTAACTTAGCCAAGCACCTTGCTTTGATAAGCTCTTAGGCCATCTTCTAGAGTGAGCTTGTTTGTATGCCTTCTTATTGGTAAATCTGTTACGTTGTTTAGTGTCTTCTCCATCAATGAGGTTGTAAAATTTCAGACAGTGGATTCTCTTCTTTCCATTGCTTCCTGTTCAGACTCTATCCCCCTGTCAGTGACCAATCATTTTTGGCAAACCCCATCAACCCTGTGGCTTCTGTGAGGTAGGGTTCTAAAAAATTAGCAAATGTTTGGTGAAAATGCATCAAGCTCTCTTGGAACCAGCTACTCCATCTTTGAAAAGTCATGATATATATTTTTTTATGTCCAAAACCATCTAATAGTGTGACAACAGAGGACCTGAAATATTTCATGTTTTAGTACAGACACAGTGAGTAAAATACCAGTAACCTCCAACTATAAGTCTGTGCAGCCTGGCCTGCCAAAGCCCAACCATAGGTCCTGCTAACCTGTGCCTATGGTGGTAGGTGACCTGCCTGAGGAGGGCACCTACCAGGCTCACTGTCTCCACCTTAAGTCAATAAAAAGTGACTACACTAGACCATTCATCCAACTATTGACATGCCGTTTCTGGGGTCATAGGTTCCCCATCCTCCCAGATGAACACCTCAGATTTTAACTCAACCATCATCAAACTGTCCTCATTGTCAGCTAATGGTCTTGTGTCCTCATATGTGTGTGGGGAGGTAAGGTGGGTACAAGAAAGTTCTCCTACTAATTCTGAAAATCCAGATGCCCTGAGTTTTGCTCACTCATTCACTTTCTTCGCACTGAGCTCCCACTGTGTTCCTGGATGTGGGCAGGGCACCCTAAGTCAGGTCCCGTTAGCTGTTCAAGGGCATCATTTCCTCTTCCCTTGTCAGCCCTTCCTGCGTGATCAGTTGCCCCATGTAATTTGTAGTCTCCATTGCTTGCACTAAAAAGCTACCTAAACCTCACTTGGGTCCTAATACTGTTTATTTGTTTGGTTTGTAACTGTTCTTGGGAGTTAAACTTCTCGAAAGAGTTGGATATCCAAACTCCCCCTGGCCCAGTCACAGCATCCCATCAACTTGATGTGCACTTATAATCAGATGCACGTCTTTACCTGCCTTCGATCCATCTTCATTTGGCTTTCAGGATGCCAGAGTCCCTTGTTCTTCCTGCGTGGTTGCTCACCAGTTAGGTGGATTTTTTGGTACATCAGTGTCTTCACTATCCTGACTAGATGGTCTGATCTAATCCCCTGGTTCTGTACTTCGCTCAAGTTTTTGTTTCCAACCTGGATCTCCTTGTAGAACCCCAGAGGTGTGGAGACAGCTGCTTCTCAGCACTACTATCATGTTTTCAGTACAAATACCATTTTTCCTATATATTTATTTCTGTTTATACAGTTCCCCCTTCACACTGTGGGTTCCACATCCATGGATTTAACCATCCACAAGTCAAAAGCATTTCAATAATATTGTGCCTGAACCCACATAGCCCTTTGAGTCTGTGTATTTAATATGACAGCTACTTTACAGCACCTTGTCACCTGAGAAGGTAACATGTAATACTATATGCAAATGCTACTGAATTTCATAGACAAGCCATGGCACCTACAGATGTAGGTACCCAGAGGGGCTCTGAGAACCAAACTCCTCTGGCTGTAGAGATGCCTATGTTATTTTTGACACATCATAAATAACATACATTATAGGATGCCATGATGTTTTGATATATGTGTGCAATATGGAATGATTAAATCAAACTAATTAACATATCCATCATCTTGATAACCTATAATTTTTAGGGAGACTTTTGAAATGTACTTTCTTGCTTTCTTTGAGATATACAATGAAGTCACTTGCTATGCCATAAGCTCCAAGCACTCTGCCTGTACTTTCCTCACCTCTTTGCCCACAGATAACACAAACTATTGCAGGACTTTAGGGATCCTGCTTGTGGTTTAATAATAAAGATAGACCCAGAGACATCTGTATAGTGTAAGGCTGTTGACCTGCTTGCTGTGGCAGTCCCTCAGCTAGCCCCTAACTTAACCTAACTTCTCCAAAATTTTGTCTCTCCATGTGGCTTGCTCTCTGCTCTACCTCCCTGTTGTCTTCCGTCTTCCTTCTGTCTTCTGCCTCTGTCCTTTAGGTCATTCTGTCAAAGTTCTAACAGGCAGCTCTTTGTTATGCAAGAGGCCACACTCCTTATTCATCCAGTTGACACTGAGGTCTATGTGACCTTCAGCATGGCAGTTTGCCTTTTTGACGGAGGCAGGTGAGGAAGCAACAAACATTTACATTTATGCCTGTTAGCCTGGAGCCACAGGCATAACAATAAACAATTGAGAATATAGGGGCGGACTTTCATAGTCAGTTGACACAATCCGTGTGGGTTCGTTATCCTAATGACCAACCAAGCTACCATGTACTTCTGCGAGTACAACTTTGTAAAATTCAAATTCTGTGTACAGATAAAGGAAGGGGTACAAGGCGGAGAATGTAGGCTGCCCATGGAAGCTGGGCAAGGTGAAGGTGTAATGTCCCTCTGGGACATCGAGCTTTTAGCCTAATGAAACTCATTTGGAAATTCAGACTTTTACAGCAGTCAGCTAATCAATCTATCTTGTCTTGGAGAAAAACAGGTCTGATCACACACTATAGCATCAATGGAAAATGAATGCAGGGCATTTGGTGAAAAGCTGTGTTTTCAGAGAGGCCTTTGGTGTTTCTTCCACAACTGAATGTGCTTTTCCCTGCTCTCACCTCATTTCCACGGCTATTTTTATTTTAATACTTAGAATTATTCAACAATTATTATTCCCCTGACATTTTGCTCTTTTCTACGTGGTAGCATCTAAATGCTTAAAGAGTATATTTATATCAACAGTCATTTACATTTCAGTTTGCCAGCACCTGGAACACCAGCTTCTGTATGCTTGCATTTGTTAAACAAATAATGGGTGTAAGAAAAGAAGGACATTGTGACATGTTCAACGTATTACAGGCATTGCTCTCCCCTCCTCTCTGCTATATTCCCCATCACAAATACCACTTCCTTCTAGACTGTGCAGTCTCTGTCCAAATTTTTATTATGACATGCAACAGTTGTTGTTTTATTGTTGTGCACATCATTTTTTTCTCCAATTAAGTCCGGGAGAGTAGGGCCGCATTCAACTTGATACCATATAAACATCTTGCCAGGAATGGAGTTGATTTTCTGAATGGATAGCTGGTGGGAAGACCAATATCTATAACACTCACAAAAACACCGTCAGTCCACTGAGTTCTAACACTTCCTCCCCTCAGGAAGCAAGTCTAGATTCTAGCAATTCCTCATAATGAGCTCCTAGACAAGTCATGAGATATTTCTGTGTATGCAGTAGTTTATAAGGGAATAGTCAAATGAGTTGATACATATGTAAATCACATATTACATATAAAACCTAAATTCACAAGTTTATAATATGGTATCTCAGAATCAAGCCATCAATGCTTTGCTGCCTAGTGGAAGGTGTTGCTTTTGTTCTTAATTGAGACACTTGTAGCGTCTTTATCCTTCACCTTCACTGACATAGCTGTGATTTCTCCCCACAGATAAACAATAACAAGCCTAAGTCTTCATTCACCCTTGAGTTTTCTTTAAATTTCTGGAATACATAGATGTATCTCCATCACTAAATTGAGCCTTGAACCTCCACACAGCTGAAATGTACTTCATCTTTGTTCATCAGTTCAAGGCACTGTTGAACAAGTCTTTTGTATATGCCGGGGGATCTGTTGAGGGTATCAAATTGGCCTATCAGTGGAGTGCTGTGCTCATTTATAGTTCAGAAGAATCCCTCCAATAGCACTAGAAGCAAGTGGAGGTTGAATGTAGGGGTCAAGCCTAAGGCCTACCAATCAATAAGGTAGTCCTTTTAGTAGCCTTGGGGATTAATGAGACCCTGACTCAAGAGAGTGATCATATGGACTTAGAAGATTAACTGGACTTGAGGACTACTTATAAAATGAAATATGCATGTTTTGTGTTTAGCCTTGTAGATGAGGTAAAAGGAGAAATAAAAGCCACTGACAAGATGGCTGCGTGAGCACATGGTAGTGATATTTTAGCTGTGACAGAATATGTACAGGGCACTGTTCTATGGAGAAAGTTATTCTTATCAAGATAACCCGATGCCTCTCAAGAGCATGTAGAGTATCTTACGATGCTCAGGCTGTAAGGAATTGAGGGTTTGTTGGTTTGCTGGTTTGAGGCACTGTTGGGCTAGTGTGATTGCAAATCTTTCTATTTGATGAGCAGAGTAGATATCTTCCTCTCAGTCATTGCACTGAAAACCTCAAGTGTTACGAAATAAAAAGGAGAGGTGTTCTAATCTTTTGTGCAATTTTCTGAGATGTGCTTAGATCCCAGTGGAAGGCTTTCATCTTCAGTTAATGAAGAGACTTAAGCATTAGGGGTACCAGGGGGCCTTTCCAACAAGTCTGATAAGCCCTGAACTAACTGTCCACCATGAAATATCGCAAATAGAAGCATCATATCATAATGAAAAAAGCATGTCATATATTGATTTCCTGCTCCCGACGGATCTTCATTAACACAGATTGTACTGTTTATGAAATTGCATACCCTTTTCCTGAGCAAAATGTGCTTTAGAGAGAAGCTATGACAGATCGGATATGACAAGCGCTGTTTTGCAATTACTGCATGTCTCTCACACTGACATCCTCCAATTCATGCTTAGGACACCCTTGTGCATGTAGGATCATTAGCAATTATTTTTTAGAGGAGGAAACTGTATCAAAGAGCGGACAATCATAGTAAGATTTCCAGCTATAAAGCCAATGTACTCAAGTCCAAATCTAAGCAAAAGAGAGGTGTTTTCCATCTCCTTGAACCCCAATGTGTACACTCATGAATTAATATCTACCTAACAAATACATTAAAGATTAGATAGCTAATGTGGCTGGTTGGTAGTTAGTGTCTGCTACTGAACAAAAGCTGGTCCGATTTCTTCATGATTTTTGTGCTATTTAGACTTGTTTCACATCAAGCTTCAGTGCAATGGATGTGGGATATCTTTATGTATCTCATAGCCACCAGTACATCCTAGGGTTTATGGGAAAGGCTTACATAGTGGTGGAAAAATATTTAGAAACGTGAAGATGATGCTAGTTTAGAGGCGATGTTACAGATTCTCATGTCTACCATGGACAACCCAGACTAAACCATAGATATAGACAACAGTTACTTATTTAACAGAATTTTACGGAACTCACCTTTATGGAAGCTCAACACATATTCTCAGGTTATCTTCTGTGGTGGTTTGGTGATGCTTGACAGCTTATTGGAGGAGGTGCAGCCTTGTTAGAGGAAGTGTGTCACTGGGGAGAGGGGTGGGCTTTGAGGGCTTCTCCTATGCTCTGGACCCGCCCAGTGTTGAGGAGAGTCTCCTCCTGGCTGTGTTCTATTCAAGATGTAGGACTCTCAGCTCCTCCAGCACCATGTCTACCTGCATGCTACCATGTTTCCCATCATGATAAAAGTATACTGAACCTCTGAAACTGTAAGCCACTCCCTATTAAATGTTTACCTTTGTATGTGTTGCTTTGGTCATGATATCTCTTTACAACAATGAAACCCTAAGGTACCATACAAGTGCTAAGTATTTAAGTATCACAAAGACCAAAAAAAAAAGTCCTGGGGAAAACAGACATATCTAGGATTCCTGGGACAAAGGACTTCTAGTATTATATTGGTTGCTTAGGAAGGGTGTTGAAGGAGTGGCATTGAGGTTAAGGAAGGGGATTTAGAGAAATTAGAAAGCAGATCTAGCATATGCTCAATAAAGTGGCCTAGGACAAAGATGACAACAATCATGTGCAGTGTACAGAAGAGGTGAGAATCAGAGAGCTCAAGACCGACCACCCTTGAAACTGCTCTCTGGTGCCCTCAGTGTTCCTGCCCCCAAGTTAGACAAGCAGATCCTAGGAACTTCTGGGAAGACTTCTGGTTGATGAGACTTATGTCCAAGTCAAGTGAATTTACAATTTAAAAATGATCTAGACAAGGCAAACAGAGTTCTCATAGCCCATGCAGGTAAGAAGGGCTCAGTGTGGAAGTTCCTTGCAGTCCCTCAGAAGGATGAATATGAATGTGCTGTGGGATGTATATGGAGATAGGCACTTCCTGAGGATAAGAACTGTCTCAAACAGCCAATGAGAAGCAGAGCTCCACATGCCTCCATGGAAAAATAAATTCCACCAACTAGGAAGCTAGCAAGAAGATTCAGAGGCACCCATGTGTCCCGATTTTACTCCAGAAGACCTGAGTGAAGATCCAGTTAGACAGTATGAAAGACTACTTAGCAGTCTTGGGCCCTGCTCCCACGAGACTAGGCATTTATCAAGTGGCTTGTTAGTTCATAAGCATATATAAGGTTTATGCTCTCTATTAGAGAAAGGTCCCGAGAGCACCATCCCCCAAAGGCCTTCAGCTCCTTGTGCTTCTTCCTGTCTTCCCATCCTTTATTTTCCCTTGAGAGTGAAAGACAAGCACCATGTGTCTCCTTGTCAGCTTCAGCTCTTACTCTCCTATCTGTCTTTTGACACCAGAGGTCCTGATTCTTAGATCTTTGAATCCACACAAATGTTCTCCCAAGTTTTCAGATCTTTGGATCTAGAACCAGTAATTTATCCCATTAGCTCTGGTTCATGCTACCAACATCCTTGTGTTCCCTAGACTGCAGTTGTCCTCCTGTGGGTCATCTTCTATGATAGTAGTGCCCAGCTCTCCAAGTTTATCTGTCTTCATTTCTACATATCTATGTGTGTAGGTATATATGCATGCATGCATGAATATATGAATATGTATCTTCTGCCATCTACCTACCTACCTACCTTCTCTCTCTCTCTCTCTCTCTCTCTCTCTCTCTCTCTCTCTCTCCTTCCCTCTCTCTCCCTGTCTCTCCAGAGAACCTACCCTTGGCTTTGCATTTTCATAGTGACATGGTCTTAGCTTTCCCCTCCAGTCTCTAAGCTGCCTTCATCTCCTGTATACAATGGGAACTGTGTTAGATATAGGCTCTGTTTAAGAAATGGACCAAGTATTATGGTCCAATGAACCAATAATTATACACATATAATTATTATATGTGAAGCAATTAGAAGAACATCTGTCAGGACATTGTACACAGTAGTTATATAATTTAAAATAAAGGTAATCATAAAGTTTGCTTAATATCCAAAGTTTCTAAATGGGCACGAAGAAACTGTGATAAGCGCTCTGCCGGCCACAGGACACAGCTGACTTTCTACATGTTACATGAAAATGCTAGTACTTGAGCTGCTGTAGAAAACTAAGTGTGATTTTGACTATTTTTAGTTCTCGAAGCAAATAGATCATTAAAGGGACCTACGTGGACCTTTGACATTCATATTTATGTGACTGCGTTGTGCCCTGTGGTCATCATCTAAGCCTGCAAGGATGGTTTTACTGAGTAGGTCTACCCACACATTTGTCTAGACATCTTTCAGTATAGAGTCAATGAGCACAAACCAATGGGGGTTCCCACGGAACAGGTGTTAGAGACAGGACCCCAGGCTGCCAAATGCTGAGCATAGGCTATAACATTTGCATCCCATTCAGAAAGTTACAAAGCACAGCATATTTTTAAAGGAGAAGTATTTCATCAGATAAGCATGTAGCTACTTGTACCATAATTTTAAAACTAAATATTGATTAAAATACAGTTTAAGCATCCTGGGAGATTGCCCTGAGATAGATCAATGTGTGGCTTGCAAGAGGCTGCTCCTGCCAGGGTTGGAAAGATCTTTCAGCACATTGTTAAGAAACATAAGCTGGACTTGCTTCAACACCAGCATCTTAGTCTCCCCAGTTTCATAGCATTTTATTTTGAAAAAAATGGGAAACAGGGGGGTTGGGGAAGAAAGAAACTGTTTTAAAATGCTCCCATTAAGCTGTCTCTATATTGTATTTGCAATCTGCACTATTTTATATGGCCATTAAAAGTTCAAATGTAAAAAGAGAATTAAAAGCATTAATTTTAAAAACTTGGAAGTGCACAAGAATGAAAAAAGAAAATCAATACTCTTCTAGTCACATGTCCTCATCCTCCTTGCTGGCCTGTGGTTCCTCCCTTCTACTGCCTCCGCCTAGGGGCTGTCCCTCCTCTGCTGCCTGTCCCCTGCTCTGGTCCTTAGCTCTCTGCTCTGCTGGAGGCTCAATTTCCACGCATGGTTACATACTTGCCTATAACCTTTGCTAAGTATAGAAATGAATAACGTTTAGGACCAGGGAAAAACTTCCGCTTTACCTATGTGGGAAAAAAATATCACCTTAGTTCTGGGTTTAGGCCTTTGTACTTGAAATGCAGGAGAAAATAAGGCCCTTAAATGTATCTAGGTGCAGCACTTGGAGTGGCTAATGAGGGTGTCTTTGCCAGTGTCTTGTCAGAGAGTGCCTCTTGAATATTCATGACTACAAGTCTTCCTGTAAGTACTGCTCACTTTTAACTCAGCTAAACTTTTTATTTAAATCTTTTTATTTAAGTTTCACAGGTTAAGAGTCTGAACCTTACAGAGTTTCAGAATCGAGATTGTACCCTTGCAAATAGCGCTCATGTGCAGAGGCCTCCGACAGCAGCCATGGGCACAATAATAGCTGGCCCAGAGTTTGAGGATGCATCCTCAAATATAAAAAGGGGGCTCTAAAAGGACCACCACACAGGCTGTTCTTGGCATGCACTCACAACATTCTTCAACTACTCTTAATGCTAGAGACCTCAGCTTGCCCCATGCTTAGACAGATCCTGGCCTACAGAGGAGCCTACTCAAAGTTGGTTAACCCTCAAACTTGGGGCACAGTTCCTAGTGAGCTGAGACTAAGCACGTAAGGCTGGACAGGCAGAATAACTTTTAATGCATCACCTGGTTTCCAGTGACTTCTGGAGTGACCTTGGGGGTAGCTGGGAAAAGTAAGGTGGAGTTGCATTGACAGACGCTTAGCACAGAGCCTCTCTCTGGCATTGGAAACAGAGTCAAGGACATTGGAAAGGGTGACTGAAGCTCCACGGGCCAGGCCCACTCAATACCTTCCCTAACTAGGATATACAGGGGTCCAATTGTTCAGCTATTTCTCAGAAGTCCAGGCATGCTGACAGCGTGTGGGGGAAGGTGCTCATGGACAAAGTGTCAGACTTTGGGAGTATGTGTGTGCGCGCATGTGCATGTATGAATACTTGAAAGGTTCAGTGTGATCCCAAGGTCAGCCACCACGTTGCTGCTTACACAAGGCCCTGAGGCATGCAGGTGGCTTGAGCTATCCCTCTCCCCCACGGAAGCACAAGCACATACAAAGCCAGGAACCTCTGGTATTTGCTTGTTGTACTAGAATTAGAATTCAAAGGTTCAATGTTTGTAACTCTGTCTTTTCATGTAATATTTCATATCAACTTTTTCCTAATTAAAGATACAGTTTGATTTACAAAACAAAATGGCTTGCCTAGAGATGACCAAAATAATTAGAGAGGAAAAATTCTATTAACTTTTATTTACTGCCATTTTAGATGTGATATTCAAGATTAAAATATTAAATCGTTTTCCTTGAAGAAAGAATTTTATGATCTTGCCAAGAAAAAAATTTGAAATTATATCACAGACTGTAAAGCAACTTAGTAGGAAATGCTGATTGAAGCTAAGTGCAGAGAGCTATTGATGAGTTACTTGTCTCTACAACCCAAGACGAAGCACATTTTGTATTAATTTATTATCAAAAGGGTCTTCGCTTACAGTTAATCATAGATTATAAAGAAGCCTCCCTTAATCCATGGTGTAGAGTTTGCTTCTTTACTTTCTGAGCCATTAGTCATGCAAGTGGCATAAACAGCCCCGAAAAGTTAAACAACAACCAATGATAAATAATAGGAGAGAGAAATATTAGTGGATAAAAGACAGCGAGAAAGGACACATTATCAAAGGAGGGGAGAGAAGGGACGGTGAGCGTGATTTAAAGTCTTGTGGGAATGGATTGGTCATCCCAGGAAGAAAACCTTTCCATCATGCCTCTGGCACACTCGCCAGCCTATGACATGAACTCCAGCCAGGAGACCAGAAAGAAAAGGGAACTGAACACCGAGACTCAGAAACCCCATTTATCATTGTGGGATTGTTATTGTTATCTTTAGAAGGCTCTTCTCATCCTCTCCCTCCTCGCTCCCTAACCCTTCTCTTCTTCTTCCTCTTTTCCCCTCTCTCATAAATCAAGATTGCCTCTCTTCTCTTAAAGCATTAACAAAGGCAAGGTAGCTCAGCTCAGTGTGTGATGTTGTTTATTATTAATTTCCGGAGAGGTCCAGATGCCAAAGAGAGGTCACAGAGACTTCTGGACAGGCAAGCAGCTTCATCAGGAGTTCAGTGTGTGGAGGACAAGAGAGGCCCCACGGAACTGTGGCTTTGCTGAGGTTCCCAGGCAATGCCCTTAGCGTTTCCTGTAGTGTTGCAAGAAAATGAGAGAGGGACCAGAGAGACGACTCAGCGGTTAAGTGTATGTGATGCTCGTGCAGAGCAGTTTGGTTTGGTTGCCAGCACTCAGAGAAAGTATGTCCAACGATCTCTAACTCCAGCTTTGGGGGATCCAATATCTCTGGATTGTATGGGCACAAACATTCGTAATGCCACCATCCCAATGCACATATACATAATTAAAAATAAGATTTAAAAATCTTAAAAGCAAGAATGCAGGAGTGAATGATGATGTTACAGGACCATGCATGGTGTTAAGTTGGGTGTGGAGGAAGTAACATAAAGAGCAAGCAGACCCAAACCACTATGTATGGGGTATTTAACCATGCCAAAGATCACGTGGACACGACAATATTTCAAACAGTTGGTGTAAAAAATAAAAAAGGAAGTCGGAGCAGCAGCTATAGAAAGCTAATGTGTGTGTGTGTGTGTGTGTGTGTGTGTGTGTGTGTGTGTTGCTAACACTGGCATACACAATAGCTAAGATCTGAGGATTCATCCTTCTAAAACTAATGCTTACTTTCCCAGGAGGCATTGTTCATAGTAGGTTGAGCCTAAGGATGAGAGCATGCATGGAGATTGCCCAGGTAGGAACACACAACGTTTCCAGTTGCTTTCCTAGTCTGTGTCCCTTCAGGCCTTTACCTGAAAGGAGAAGGATGACATCAAGGAAAATGGGAGCAGTGAGGATAGAAACATTCCCACCCCAAGCTGACACAAACCCCAAGACAAAGGACTGGTGCAAATCAGCTCTTCGCTAAGCAAGAGAAGGGAATGAGAACTGTGTAAGACAGAGAAGGCTGAGTAGACAGAGATGGCATAGGGGACAGGGACAGCACCACATCTGCAGGGGTCAGTGGAGCCCTTCTTGTTAATTTGCATTTCACTTAGTATATATGACAAGTTAGAAGGTCATGTGACTCAGTTAGGATTTCTGTTGCTGCAATGGAATAAAAGCAGGCAGGGCGAGAAAGGGCTTATTTGGCTCACATTTCCACGCTGTAGTTCATCACTGAAGGAAGCCAGAACAGGAACTCACACAGGGCAGGAGGTTGAAGGCAGGAGCTAATAAAGAGGCCATGGTGACGGGGCAGGAAGAAGTTGCTACTTGGTGGCTTGCTTCCCATGGCTTGCTCAGCCTGCTTTCTAATAGAATGCAGGACCACCTGCCCATGGATGACACCATCACCATAGGCTGGGCCCTTCTCCATCCATCACTAAGAAAATGCCCTACAGCTGGATCAATTGAGGTCCCTCTTAGCTGTGTCAGGTTAACATAAAACTATCCAGCATCCCATGTATGCACTTTTCCCCACAACCAAAAGGAAAAATACTGCCAAATAATTCATTTTCTTTCTCGTTACACTTGAGAGGAAAACTGAATAACCAAATGGGATAATTGATAATATAGTCTTCATTGAGATTAGATGATGGAAAGCAATTAATTATCATAAAATCATGAAGGTTTGTTTCAATATATAGAAGCTGTTTGGAATCTATATATGGGTTGCCCGGAAACCAAGATTCCATAGTTCATATTCACTTAATCATATAGGCCCCAGGACTGGATAAATGGCTCAGTGGTTAAGAGTGCTGTGGCTCATGCAGAGAGGCCAGATTGGTTCCCAGAACCCATATCATGGCTCACAGACTTCTGTAACTTCAGTTCCTAGTGATCAATGTCGCCTTCTGACGACCACGGGTTCCAGGTATGCACATGGTACATGGATATATATCCTTCCTACGTGTGCCTCCCTGTAGCCTACGACATGATAAAATGGGCCAGATCTGCGGGCCTCCCATACGGGGTCATTATGTACAGTGTGTGCTCTCGTTTAGATACATGGGTACATCTATCTCAGGTGATAATATTTACAGTATTGAAAACTGACATACTAAAAGCAAGGAAGATTAACAGGTATAGAAAAATGAAAGGGAGCAAAGTTTTAAGAAAAGGGACAGAATGAGAGAGGAATGCTGGGACTCTGAGGGACCAATTACCTCAAAGGCATCCTATTCATGAATGATCACATGACACGCCGCCTTCTGTCCTCAGTGGAGTTAGTGTGTGTGCACTGAGGTAATGGAACCCCTTTTAGTGTGGATGTGCAAGCCCAGCCCAAAGCTGCTGTTTTTGTTTCTGGTCAGCTGTTCATTTTCCAGAGGAAACATATGGCATAGCAATCAAAGCAACCTCAGTGACAATGGAGGACAAATCCCCAGCACGTGGAATCCCGGGCACATGGAAGGGGCCTTCATTTTCACCTTTCCAGTCTCTACAGAAATGAGCCTGCTGTGGGAGGTGACAGACATGTTCTCCTTATGAGACCATCTCTGGGTCTGAGAACACCAGGCTCGAATCCTGGTTTTGCACCAGGAGGAACCGTTTAAAGAACCCAGGAAGCACAGTGTAAGCGTTGCCTGACCCACAGGCTGGAACTCTGCAGCCTTAGGAGTAAGGGCGTGGCAAAATTTGGCTTTTACCATTTCTGCCAAGGAAAGGTAGTTGGCTCCTCTAGCAAACAAGGCCTCTTTTCTTATCATTCAAAGTGGCTAGCTGTGCATATTTCATGACCTGATGTGTTTTTGAAAACAACTTAAATAATGCTTGTAAAACAAACCCAACAGTTTCTTCTTGGGAAATAGCAACTATTTCGTTTCTTAGCTGTTTTATCTGTATCATGGGTCAGCTTAACTGCTCACTATTGTGTGGCTACCCCTTCCCTCAGTTGAGTACTGTTGATATCGAGACTTCACCACATTGTAGCTAATGTCACCTCTAAATAATCGAAGGACTGTATCTAAACACGGTGAAAAACCATTGCAGGCTGACTGAGTAGCTACAAGTGCTTGCCAGGCAAGCAAGAGGACCAGAGTTCTGATCCTCTGAGCCTGAATGCCAGGTGGGTGTGGTGGTACACCTGTAATCACAGCTTCAGAAGGCGGGGGGGGGGGGCTATCTACAGGGTAAGCTGCCTGGCTAGACATAAAGGGTTGCTCTGGTTTTTATTGCAAGAGCTTGCTGATAAAATAGTGAGATGTAGATAAGATTCCTGATGTCAACCTCTGGTGCCCCACACTTGTTCATGGGCACTCACATGTGAGTGCACCCATATATACACGTGAGTGCACCCACACATACACTGACAGATGTACCTCCCATACACATTCCCTACATACACATAGGAACATAAGAGAAAAGGGGGAGGAGCAAAGTAATCCTCCCCCAAACCTGGCAAGTCTTCAGGACTTTGGCCTTCCTTTAGAAATGAACTGTCTGCTGCTAAGATTAGCAGAGCCCACTATTACCCTGATGTCCATAGTCAGCAAATTGCTTCTCTGACCTTTTCTCCTCATCCACCCCTGGAAAGATGGGCAGCCCAGCAAAGCTGGCTCCAGGCCGTGATCAAAGAGCTTATGGCTGCTTTGAAGGAAGAACGGATCTTCAGAAGGGAAGTAGCTATGGGCATTGTAGGTTTAGTTCGGAGTTTCAGTGAGCTGCTGTTCTTGGATTGCATATGCAGAGGCTTGCCCTTTCTTGGCATTGACTTCAGATATGTGTGACCCTTCACTTTTGTGACTGCATGTGTGTGGTTCAATTTTATTTATTTATTTTTATTTTATTTTATTTTATTTTATTTTTTTTGTTTTTTGAGACAGGGTTTCTCTGTATAGCCCTGGCTGTCCTGGAACTCACTCTGTAGACCAGGCTGGAACTGCTGGAAACAGATATGTTGCAATGGTCATCATCAGTTCGGGAAACTTTTGGAAATTTGGTTACAGAATTGTAAATAGGCTAAAGCTGCTTCCAGAAGACACTAACAGCATAGAGCCTGGGAAGTGACTTCCAAAAGGCTTTACATATTAACAGTAAGGAGTCAGGCAGTACCCTGGATATGGATGAGCATAAAATAAGATGACAGTGTTGTTGGACACCTAGTTCCACAACTGACTATGTAAGACAGACCCAAAGTGTTAGAGCCAGGTGTGTGGTTCGGCTATTGTCTTAGTAAGGGTTTTACTGCTGTGAACAGACACCATGACCAAAGCAATCCTTACAATGACAATATTTAATGGGGACTGGCTTTCAGGTTCAGAGGTTTAGTCCTTTATCTTCAAGGTGGGAACATGGCAGCATCCAGGCAGGCATGGTGCAGGAGGAGCTGAGAGTTCTACATCTTCATCTGAAGGCTGCTAGCAGAATACTGACTTCCAGGCAGCTAGGATGAGGGTCTTAAAGCCCACGTCTGCAGTGACACACCTACTCCAACAAGGCCACACCTCCAAATGGCACCACTCCCTGGGCCTAGCATATACAAACCATTACAGCTGTCATCCCAGCATTTAGGAAGTAGAGTTTAGAGGCACCAGAGTTCAAGGTTAGCCCAGTCAATGTGAGATTTAGTGTCAAAGACTACACAAAACAAAAATGTGTACAGTAGAGAGATGCAAATGTACACCTAGGTCTGAGTTTGGAGTTGGCATCTCTGGCTGTGGTGAAAGGCAAACTGTACTTGTCCTTGGTTAGTTTTGCTCTGCTTTGATCATCACCAAGCACTCGGGACATTTTTAGATGATTTTTAAGACTTGACATTCATCAAAGCCGCTCTACTTTCAACAATTATGCCATTTTGAAGAGTGCAAAAATTAGCTCTTTTGAAACCTATTAAGTCATCAAAAAGTTGTAGAAGCATCCTAGTTTGTATCATACAGGGAACAGGCAGTAGGACAGGGTGCGGGGGGTGGGAGGGAGTGTAGAATGCTTTAGCATTTTTCAAAGGTTGAAAGCTGTGCTGGTTAGTGTCTGTCAACTTGGCACAAGCTAGGGTCATCTTAGAAGAGGAACTGTCAACTGAGGAATCGCCTCCATCAGGATGGGTTGATGGACATGGGCAGGGGGTGGTACATGAAAACAACTACGTCATCATAATCCATGAGAGCCAGATAGTAGGTAGCATTCTTCCATGGTTGCTGCCTCTGATCCTGCTTGAATTCTTACCTCTCTCAGTGATCAACTGTGATGGAGATTTGTAAGCCCAACACACCCCTTACTCCCTTACATTGTTTTTTATGAGTGTTTTATCACAGCCACAAAGCCCAACTAGGACAAAAGTTATTACTTCCTAGGAGACAGCAAATGCCCATCTAAATACAACAGAAGTGTGTTTTCAAAAGATGTTCTATTCTAACACAGACGTTGGGATTTTCTTTTTTAACTTCTAAAATAACAAGCAGATAATTGAGTTTCAGATTTGGTTTATCTGCTGTATGGTTTTAAAATATTTCATCTAAACCTTAAGGAATGATCATCTGAGCAAGCCATTTACTAACACATTTTGGTGCTTTGCCATAAAAGTAAACCCAATTTAAAAGATTGCCAACTTGCATCCCTTTCTTGCTTGGAGGACAGGGTAATTTTACATAGGAATATATCAAACAATAAGCACACCATTGGAAATATGTAGAAATGAAGCAGGGAACTTTTTTCTTAGTGCAATTATATCCTGAGAAGCTTTTGAAATGCTGCAAGTACAAAATAAGAATCATGCCTTTCTGATCTCCAAAGGCACCCCCCCCCAACTGACAAGGAGCATGAGCCCACACTTTTGTTGGTTGTGGAGTAAAGTCTTTATTTAGATTATCAAAAAATGTAGTCATCAATATGCTTAACTATTTATAATTACTTGGAAGTTTGAGCAGTAGGTTTAATTAAGAACAATGTGTATAAATGTCTCTCCTTGTAAGTTGACAAGGGTTTAAAAAGAATACAGAGATTATCTAGAAATAGGTATAGAAATACCAAACCCAATCTTATATAATTATCATCCTTCAAAAGAATTAATCAAATAATCAATATATTTACAATTGCTATGTTTTATTAGGTTTCAGCATGGAGTAAATTTATATTTCTTAAATTCTAGCTCTAAAGTATTGAGGGATATGTTTGTTAATAAGTATAGAAGTTGTAGTTGAAACAAATAGCTAGCGGTTTGAATCATGATGTTGGTGCCACACATAATTTTAATCGTTTTTAATGACCTCACTAATTCTTATTGAGATGCCTGCTACAGCTAAGCATTGCAAGACAGCTAGTTTGAGGAACCGACATAGTGAATGGCTTTAACTGGTAGCACCGGAGATTTACTTGTTTTCTCAGTTACATTCCAAGAACTTGTCATATTCCCCTACTCATGGAAGAGTCCACCAAGAGGATTCACATCACATAGTATGATTCTTTGGTCATAAATATTCAGTAAATATTAACTGAACCTGTACTGTTCACCAAGATGCAGGCTGGACTTTGGAAGAGCAGCTGTAGCAATAGCTAATGCAGAAAATAGATACTGAGAGTGGAAACAGAGTTATGTAAGCAGATGGCATAGTCACATGTTCCCCATGTATCCTCAAGGGATGTGCACAATGCCATTTCCCTTTTTGTAACTACTGAGAGAGGTAGATTGCTTTGGTCAGCGGTCTTGCTGTCACCAGGTTGTGGCATTAAGGAAGCCTTTCATTGGAGCTTCCTGCAGCCCAGCCAGAATTCATGAACCACTGGGGCACGGGGTTGGGGGAGGGGGGAAGGGAGGTCGGAGGGGAGGGGAGATGAGGCAGTGTGTTCAGAGGATATTCAGAAACATGATGTCAAGGGAAGTAGGAATACAAGGGGGTGTGCATTAGGCACATCTGTGGAGTGGAAGGAACCTTGAAGAGGACTAGGGTAGGAGCTGACAGCACAGAATAAAGTGAGAAGAAAAGGTGAACTAAGAACCAAGGCCTGGTCTGGATATTTGTTCAGTATGGATAGACTCCAAATCAAGATGGAGTCGAGGGGGGTTCAGGTAACTAATGTTCCCATCCATACGGGCCTTTGGAGAGGATTTGGGAGACAAGTTCAGAAGTGTGCAAGTCTATGTGGGAAGGCAGTCCTGGGAATGCTGGCGGGAGTTTTGAAATGTTTCTCCAGGTGAAGATGGAGGACATTTTGGATATTAGTGACGCTTCGGTTCTCTCTAATCCTTGAACATGGGTGGCAGGTAGACATCGTTAACTCTATTCATGGGATACAAGGGTCAGAAAGAGCAGTGGGAACTGATGCCACAGACAGTACCACATTTGGGATGTTTACCCAGCATTCTGTGGCTTCCCCAACACATCCAAGACCCTTCCTTAGAAGAGGTGAGTTACCTGAGTTATAAGTAGGAAGATCAAAGGAGTAGACAATTGTGAATGGCTCCTACAAAGCAGACCCATAAGAATGAACCCAAGCTCCTCCCCCTAGATCATGGTGACATTTGTGTCATATGAAGTACACATCAACATGCTTAAGGGTGAAAGTGTTTAAGTGCATCATGCAATGCCCACTGGAACACAAAAGGGGAGCTTTTCAGCTCAACTGGAAACTATTGAGACCACAGCACCTCATTGACAGGACAAACATGTCCACAGTTCAGACAGTTATACAGTTAGATGAGCACCCATCCTATGGCTATGAAGATGTGGATAGTGAATAGTTTACAGTTCAACGTGGGGCAGACACAGGGAGATGCAGACACTCACACCATCACAGGCCCTGCCTTTGTGTGAGCAAAATGATAAAGTTTGGTCCACTAGCATGTCTGAGAGCACCAGATTGATAACTTGAAAAAGATAAAACCAAGCTTGTCCTGAATAAAGTAGAACCATATGTTAGTTAAAAGTTCAAATGTAAAGCCTGTTTAAGTAGAAAATTATAAACAAAATTAAAAGAGAAAAAGTAAAAAAGATTTAAAGTTCATTTTTTACAAATTTTGAAGGTTAATGAATCAATAAAGGATATGATAATTTGCCTGATTCCTGGAAAATTATGATTATAGTTCAGAGCCTAAATAGGTTGCTCTGTGTACTGTGTTCTTTGTGTACTAGATAATGAAGGTATAGTAATGGTTGTGAGAGATAAAAATCCAGCCTTCATTTTAACCCCTCCCAAGTCTATCCCTATTCTCTCACATAAGCTCTCAGGTAAGATTCCCGAGTTCCTTAAAAAGCTCCCCTGAAATGCAATGAGCAGTGATAGCATTGCATAAGAGAACTCACATAGCACAAGGATTCTTGAGACTTCTTCATCTTGCTGTGTCTTCAAGGTTGTCAGCACATCATGGTTTGAGTCAGAACATTCTTTTTATGACTGCTACAGTGGTTTTTGTAAGTTTTTGTCTCAAATGGCGGTGTTTAAGGAAAACTCAAAGGAGGTAAGAAAGATAAAGCTCTCTTTCCTGATCCTAACAGGACTTCAGTTACATCCCAAACTGGGGAAGATAGGGTGGATTTATGGTTTCCAGTGATCATGAATGTTGCAGAGTGGGACAATAGTAATTTTACTGTGGGAAAGGAGACCGAGAGTTCTCTTATGTGACATGTCCAGAAAAGACAAATCTTCAGAGGAGGTGAGTAGCTCTTTCCTGCTGGGGAATCAGATAGTGGCAATAGCTGAAGGGTGTGAATCTCCTCAAGGTCAGAACAGTGTGGGGTGCACTTCTTCTGCCTTCACCCTTCATTCATAATCTTTAACATTTAAAAAATATGAACCATACATGAAGAATTTCATACATACAGAATTTTGTGTATATGAAATTTTGTGGTAGAAATTAATTGGTCACCTGCTTAATAAATATAACCTTGCCCCACACAAACACAAAGAAGAAGGAGGAGGAGGAGGAGGAGGAGGAGGAGGAGGAGGAGGAGGAGGAGAAGAAGAAGAAGAAGAAGAAGAAGAAGAAGAAGAAGAAGAAGAAGAAGAAGAAGAAGAAGAAG
>JADRCH010000244.1:1658117-1683565 GCA_019843965.1 Rhynchomys soricoides
CAGAGCACATGGATATCATATGTGAAGAGGTCAGAACCTGCTCAGAGGCAACTGATATGAGGAGACAACACATGCAGAGAACACACATGTCAGAGATGGGTGGCTGCTTGGTCTCATTCAAAGTAAAACAAATGCTGATTAAACTAAAAGTAACATACAGTGGTTTCTACAGTTCTAGATTTCAAAAAAATGAAATGTAAATGATTTTATCTACTGATTTCATTGTGAAAAATTATTCCTAAAAGTCTTTCACATAGAGTTCCAAGACATGTAATAAAGAAAATTTCATTTGTTTTATAATATAAAGATGAGTCTATTCTAAACTATTAGAAAATTAAGTATCATAAGTAGAACATACAATAAAATATATAATAATCTACAACTACACAAAAAGACAGGAGTTTAATAGAGGGTCATAAAACATAAACAGTCAGATGGTAAATTTTAAAATGTCACCTTCCTCCAAATTATATTTCACATTTGATGATGCAATTTCTAATAGATTTCAGGGGTACATTTTAAGGAACTCAGGAATCTTGGATAGGAGCTTTTTTGAGAGGAAATAAAGATTGGGAAGAGATTAAAATGAAGGCTGGATTTTGATCTCTTGCAATCATTGCTATAACCTCATTGTTTAGACCCTTGCTCACATCTGGCATGTAAGACCCGCTTAGCCAGTACCTACAGAATGAAGAAAATATGCAAATGTGGGCCATGGGGTACAGGAGTGGACATGCTCAGGGAGTATGTGAACATGCCTTGGGTTGGAATACAGCAGTGAGCTGATTGGTCCCTGGTCCAAGAAACATCCCAGAAAGGAATGTAAATTTGGTTTAAGCTGGAGATCTTAGCCATCACACATAGTATCAAAAAAGGACGTTCCAACTGTGGTAGGAACCCATAAGACAGAGCATGAGCCTCTGGGACTGTTCTGCTCAGCAGTGGAAGGTGAATTATGAACAAGACTTTCTTCATGTTGACGGGACACCAATCACTGCTTTATGGATAAAGAAATGACAACCTTTATCAACTAGAAATAAACATTTACATTAATGATTTATGAAATCATGCTGCATGGGTAGCCATAGGTGCTGAACTTGGTAGAAAACAAAGTAGGGAATAGCCTTGAACACATTAGCACAAGAGAAGACTTTCTGAACAGAACATCATTAGCAAAGCCATTAAGATCAACAATTAATGAGACCTTATAAAATTGAAAAACTTCTGTAAGGCAAAGGACACTATCATTGAGACAATGTGGCAGCCTACAGAATGAATGAGAAAAAGTTCTAACCAACTCTGCATCTGACAGAGAACTACTATCCAAATTATATAAAGAGCTTAAGAAACTAGATACCAAACCAAACCCAACTACACAATAAATGGAGTGAGGATCTAAACAGGCAATTATCAACAGAGGAGGCTCATGTGGCTGAGAAACAAGGACATGTTCAGCATCCTTAACCACTGGGGAAATTCAAATTAAAACTACTTGGAGAATCCATCTTACATCTGTTAGAATGGCTACAGTCACAAATACAAGTGCTAGCTCATGGTGGTGGGCACATGGAAAAAGGAGAACACTCCTCCATTGCTGGTAGATATTCTTTAGAAAGTTGAGAATTGATCTACCTCAATATTCAGCTACACCACTCATGAGTTATACTTCACCCTCCCACAACAAAATTTGATCAACCATGTTCATTGCCACTCTGTTCATGCTCTATTCGTGATAGCCAGAAACTGAAAACAACCTAGATATCCCCCAACAGAAGGATGGATGAAGAAAGTGTAGTTCATTCAAACAATGGAGTATTACTCAATTGTTAAATAAAATGACATCGTGAAATTTTCAGGCAAATGGATGAAACTAGAAAAAAACAATCCTGAGTTAGGTAACTCAGGAACAGAACGATAAATATGGTATATATTCACTTCTATGTGGACATTAGCTGTTAAGTAAATGATAAACAAGCCATAATCCATAGCTCCAGGGGGAAAGGACTAGGTGGGATGCAAGGTTCTCTAAGGGTAGGAGAGATTGGAAGGATGGACTGGGGATGGAGGGGCAGAAACAGGAGAATCAGGTTGGGAGCGTGCGGAGAAGTAGAGCTAAGGGAGGACATGTGGCCAGAACCAGCTAGAATTGGAGGGTATCTGAGGGGCAGTGTGGAAGCCTAGTGCACTGTCAAATTCCTAAATCGTAGGGCAGAGAAAGTCCTAAATTGGGATTGAAGACTATCCTAATGAAGTCTCCAAATAATGAGGGAGACTGGAAATGGAGTCGCAACTGGCCACATCTCTTGCACCTAAAAACTTAGTCTTGGAGAACAAAGCCCTCTAAATCAACTGATCAAGGATCATATGAACCCACAGAGACCAAATCAGCAAGTGCAGGGCCAACCTGGGTCTGTACCAGGGCCTCTGCATATATATTATAGCTTTGAGTTTAGTATTTTTTTATGGGATTCCTGAGCAAATGAATAATGCCACTCTAAATCTTGTGCCTTCTCTTAGGGCTCTTTTTCTTCTGTTGGTTTTCCTTGTCCCATCAAAAATTAATGATGAGCCCAGAAAAAGAGGGCATTGACTAGACACAGGCATTTCCTTTATGTTTTCTCCATCTAATCAATGTCCTACTAAGAAGCACTTCACCAGCTATGATCTTGCTTATATTAGGCTTCCACTCCTTACCTGCAGATTAATTGTACAGTGCTAGTTCTACCTGGCAAAAATGCCACCTTTGGAGTGAAATTCAAGTGCTTGGATGAAACTTGCAACGAGTAGTTAAGGCCAGCCACTATTAGCAGGGTATATTTAGAAGATACTGTATTCAGCCTCCATGGGATTTATGGCAGATAGAGCATTATCTAAATGAGCAGGCAAAAAATAAAGTGGAAAGTCTCTGACATGACTAACCGTAAAATACCGTAAAACAAATAAATTAATTCAATCGCTTGCTCCAAGTGACATTTCCGGAGACATTTGCTTTTGGCTAACGTCTTTTTGAAAGAAGGATTGCCAGGCTGTGCAGGAAGGAGAGCATTTTAGAAACCATTCCTTGATAATTGTCACTGATACACTTCCAATTTACAAAATGCTCTGCCTGGGAATGAAGAATGCCCTTTACTGTGGGGTGGGTGGCAGGAGGGTTTGATTGGAGCTATATTTTCTGCTATGGTGAAAGTGAATCTGAACCACTTCTAACTGTAAGGAATGCAGAGCATGGGAAGCGGTGAGAAATAGAGTGAGCATATGTGGGTGAGTCCCAGGATGTTGAAGTTATCTGATGGCAAAGAGTAACGTGCTGTTTCCACTCAGCAGCAATGGTGTTATCAGTGCTTCATGATGGTTGCAGGACAGGATAAGGCTCTCAGATCTCTGTGATGTGAGGGAACCATTGAGCTTGCATCAGATAATTTCCACTCACTCTGGCTTCGAAGCATCAGAAAGAACAGACTATTCTGCTGAGGTGTACAGCAGAATGAGTGGTTGTGCCCATTGTCTTGCCTAGTGAGCCTGCAGTAGGAGGGGTCCAGGTTTAAGAAAGGCACAGTGTCATGGTGTGTCCTGCAGAAATAGGAGGCCAACATTCCTGTCCTTTCTTAGAGACAAAGGAGAGATGGCTCAACACACAGAAGGCATGAGGCTGCTTGATGTGGCTTCATGTAGCTTGAACCCACAGCCTAAGTTAGTAAACGTGAGGTGGTTGGTTAGCAGGGGTATTTTAGCAGTTTTCTTTTGTTTGAGTCTTCCAGGAGGACCTTCCCTCTTGGAGAATTAGTAGAATACATGTTGCCCATATTTATTTCTACTAATCTTATTGAGTATCTTTTCTGCTACTCACACTGTTCTGGATCCTGTTACCATGGATGTAATGCTGAGCAGAGCCAAAGAAAGGCTTGATCTTCTTGCTCTTGCTTGGGGTGGCAATAGACAGAGGTCAGTTACAGAAAGTAATAAACAAGAATGAAGTGTAGGGATGGAGAGTTGGCTCAGTGGTTAAGAGCACTGACTTCTCTTCTAGAGGTCCTGAGTTCAATTCCCAGCAACCACATGGTGGCTCACAACCATCTGTAATAGGATATGGTGCCCTCTTCTAGTGGGTCTGAAGACAGCAACAGTGTACTCACATATATAAAATAACTCTTTTTTTAAAAAAGAATAAAGTGTAAAGGGGAGTTATAGCTTTGCAAATTATATATACACAAACATATATATTATACGTTATATATTATATATGTACACATCTAAATACATACACATATATAATACATATATCCATATATACATACATATACACACATATCCACATATATGAGGATGTATCAATATGTATATTAGATATGTGTGTATGTTTGGATATATACATATGCTTATACATCATATACATCTTATATATATACATATACGTATGAATATGGTAAGGGTAGGGACTGAGATCAGGCGGGTTGCTCAGTGTGACAGACATCACTCGGGGAGTGAGAACCAGCAGCCATGTTCAGCCAAGAAGGCAGTGTAGGAAGAGAACACAGAAAAGGAAAAGCAGGCATTGGAGAGATGAGAGGCCTACATGACAGGCACGTAGCAGAAAAGAGCTATGGAAAGGCTGTCCATGACCACAGGGGTCATAACATAGAAAGTAACTAGCATGGGCAGAGACTAGGCTTATTTTCTGAGGACAATAGGAACATTGGAAAGCTTAAAGTAGGATGGGCAAAATGACCTAAGATGTTGAGCCCTCCAAATCTCCACTGTGAAGATGGGGTCTTCTATGGACAACTAGAGGATTTGAAAACAGTTGAAAATGCATTGACTTGCTGTGGTAATAAACTGTCTCAGCTCAAAACACAAGCAGCACATCACCTCGAATGGCTACAGTCAGACCTCTGATGTCCAAACTTAAGCTTCAGTGAAGGAGCCCTAGTTACAGAGGCTTCTCCACAGGCTGTGTGAGCCAATAGGATGACCTTATCTCAAAGGCTAATGGAGTGTGTATTTGCACATTCCATGTTCTTTATGTGACTCTGTAGCAATAACTCAGGACACAAACACTATGTCAGTGACATGGTAAAGTGGAAGAGATTCAACACAGCAGCAATGGCTGTGTGATCAAGACTGAACTAGGTTAAGGTATGAGTCCTACTTCATACCAAATGCCACGTGGTGTATTGTGGTTGATTGTTGCCACACGGGTGGAGAGAGATGTGTGCCATCTATGAAGGTGATGTCATTAGGAACCTCTTAAGGGCCTAGAGGACTTGTCCATATTAAAATAAACAATAACACAGTGTTGGCACAGAGCCAGTTTAAACATTTCACCATGATATTTGTCTAAACTGAAGGAAGATGTAAATAGACTTCTCAAATGTCTTAAGTAAACACCTTTGCTTTCTAACTAATGCATGGTGAGGTTTCACCAGAGAACAGTGCACAGAGTAGCTTCTGTCCCTAGCTTCAGTGGAATATAGTCATGTGACCCAGAGATAGTGTTCCCAGGAAGTCATAGACATTCATTTTCATGAAAATCGCAATTCATATAATCTTCAGTGTGTGTGTGTGTGTGTGTGTGTGTATAAAATGATGTGTACACACACAAATATAGTAACTTGTGATAAATAAAAGCTTTCATTTTCTAGGCTATTTTCTAGATTAGATTTTGCTTTTGGAAGACAGTTTAGAGTCAATGTATTCTTATGCAGGATCCACTGAAGGCGCCAGTCTTCTTTCCTATAACTGTACCTACCTCTTTGGGAACAATGTTCCTGGAAGGGGGGAGGTCACACTGGGTTGTAGCCCTTCAGGGATGATTAACTGTGTTTGACAAAAGTTGACATGGCGCTGCTGTGTTAAATGCTGTACACCCTCTGACTGCCCCTTTCTTCTCAGGCATGGATTCATCACAGCTTGTTACTTCAGATGCTGAGATCTCAGTTTACACTATCCCATGCTTCTGTTGATCACACACATGATTAAAAATATAAATGCCTTTAACATTTCTCAGTGATCAGAAGCAACATAATACTGTCTCTGAAGTGTTGAGGGGCTCAAAATTCTGAGGCAGAAACATGGGGTTGGTTTGATTATATTATATTATAAAGTCACTGTCTGGAGAGCCAGCCATGAAAGACAAGTTAGTATCTAGAGAAAGAAGTGAGGCTCCTGTAACTGTAGAATATTGGTTCCTATACTCATTTCTGAACTAATAGAAATATTTTCATTAACTCTTTCAGAATTTCATACAATCTGTTTGGATCATATTCAACCCTGACTGCAGCCCATGCTCTTTTAAGATCCATTCCCACCCTCTAGACAATGCCCTGAATTTGTATTCTCTTTTTGTCTTGAATTTAACAATTTATCAACTCCAATTTGTGCTATCTATTCACTTCTGGGCATTGGGCCACCCACGGCAGTGTGGTTGACCTACCAGAGACCACACTCACAAAGAAAACTAACTTTTCCTCCTTGGAAGCCAGGAGCTGTCCATAGTACGACAGTCCATAGTCAGGGGTAGGGGCTCACGAAGGGTCTCTGCCCTTCATGTTTACTGGTTTGATCTTGTGTGTGTAAGCACACATGAGTTTATGACAGCAACAGTCCTGTCATTTCCAGAAGATAGTGTTTGTTCCAGTCCTCCTGACCTTTGGTTCTCATCATCTTCTCAACCCCTTTTCCAGAATGGTTCTTAAGCTTGGGGAAGGGGTGTGAGACTAAGCTTCTATTTGTTGCTGAGCCCTCCACGGACACTTGTTCTTCATACCTGAACTAGTTTTGATTTCTGTGTTGAACACTGTCCACTGCACAGGGAAGCTTCTCTGAGGAGATCTGAGATCTGCAGTAATCTATGGGGAGAGAGCTAAACTCAGAAGGATGATACTGTGTCCATTTAGCAGGAAAAGAGGAGTAGGTTCACCTTGGGATCTCAGCCATATTCGCCCCACTACCCATGTGCTTCTTCCAAAGGAGCAGATGTTAGGGTATAACCAACCACTTCATGCTTGGCTTTAGTGCCTATTCTTAATTGTAGATCCATTTTAAAAGATGAGCAGTGGAGAAAGGTACCATAAACTTAGTTTTTAAATTAAAATATGAACGTATGGAAAATTCTAATTAAGTGGAATCTTCTTCACCTCTTAACAGTCACAAAATTTTGTAATGGATTTAAACATCACTCAGCATAAGCATAAATAATAGTTTTCAATCAGCAAAGTGAGGTTGATTTTTCAAAAATTAATATAAACCTACTTTGAAAATATTATAGAAATATAATTTGTTATTTATGTTTTTCCTACTATTAGAATCTTTATATCCAGCATCATGATGCATGTGGCCTATTTTTTACTCCGGATAAATGTCTGCAAATCAGCAAGTAGGGAAGTACCTATGCACATATTAAAAATTTTGATTAAAATTTGTGAATTATTTCCAGGAATGTATGTACTAATTGGGATTTCTCTAAATGTTACTTTCAGTTGGAGACATATAATAATCCTTCCCATTCACATGCTATAATTAATTCTGCAGTAGGAAAAGCACTGGTCAAATGTTTAATATTTATCAATTTCACAGTATGTCCCAAAATTGCTTCATAGAAATAATTGGTTTTACCCCATCGATTGCCAACTTTTCTGTGTTGTAGTCCCACTCTCCTCTAAAAAGTCATGTATAATAAAATGAACAGTACAGTATGTGGAATATTCTTAAAATACAGGGAGGAAAAAAAAAAGAAAGCAAAGCTCTTGACACTCGGCTAACTAGCCCAGGGTTTACACTGGTGCTCTTCATACATGGCTATGTGGGTACACGTGCAAATTCCCCTTCAAACCAACAGTTGCCTAGTGCGCAATTTAGTAGACTTTATCTCAATTCTGCAATTCCTTGTAAATATGGATGTGTTTAAATATTATATATTCACAACACCCTGTCTCATTTGTATTTTCTGGTATATCACATACTCTATGTTTAAGCAATTATTCTAAAAATCTAGAATAACTATTTATTTGCTATGTGATATTGTCTGACTGATAAACTTTCAAAAACTTTAAAAATGGTTCATAAAAAAATAATTATCTATTAGGCAGCCATTCAATACATTAATATCATGATTACTCATCAACACAAGATAGTGTAGATTTCCTCTTTTATATTCTCTCATAACTAAGTTGTCTTGCATGCCACCTCTAGCTGTTTTAAATTGTATGCATGTCCACAATGGCAAAAATATGGAACGGTATAGAACCAGTCTTCATTACAGAAATATGAGAGTTATATTTGTAATGTTTTATTGCCATACAAATCAGTTTCAGAAATGTTGATAGTTATTTAATGCTTCATCATTTACTTCAAATGTACGAAAATTAAAATGGTGGAATTTCTCTATGTGACAAGCCAAAGACAAATAATATTATATGTGTGCATATATAAAATGTATAGAACCATATTTTTTAATTTTTAAAATTATTTTTATGCATTTGGGCATTTTACCTGTATATGTTTGTGTACTATGTACAAGCAGTGCACATTGAAACCATAGGAAAGGCATCGGATCAACTTGAACAAGTGCAATAAAAGGTTGTGAGCTACCATGTAGATGCCAGGAATGGAACCTGGGTCTTCTGGAAGACCACTCAATTGCCCTTAGTGGCTGAGCCTTTTCTCCAGGCCCTAGATACATCTTTAAGAAATAATTATCTAGTAAATATATCTGGGGACCAGGAAGTGGTTCAGTAAAGGTGCATACTACCAAGGTGGATGATCCCTGGACTCACAAGGTAGAGAGAGCTAGCTACTAATAAGTTGTTCTCTGACTGCCACAGATGTGTCACAGAACATGCATGTTGCCCTCCACAATAAACAAACATAATAGGTATATTTTCTACTTAAATAGCTACAGAGTCATTGTCTAAATATTGTTTGTACATTTTTCATGTTATCTAGTTTACATTGCCTTGAAATGGTGCTTTATTTGATATTTATAAAAGATCTTTTTTTTCTTTGAACAGCGCTATTGAACCAGCTTCTGTGGATGGGATTTAGTCCTCTGAACCTTCAGATACTGAACACCAGCACCCTACAGCTTCTAATTAGCTTCACAATTGGAATACAGGCATGACATTTGCATTTGGAATTTGGAACCCAAGAGCCATTAGTGGTTCAGCAGGTAGAGTGATTTTCTACTTCTAATGTCACAAAGTATATTCTGCAAATGCTGAAAATCCTTACACCAGCAGTTGTACTATTAACTTGAAATGTACTGTTATGTTTCTGGAGGTAGCAAGGGTTGCTTTCTGTGGCGTTGCCATGTGGCAAGTAATGGGCATCTGAAGTCTCTCTTGGGTACCATCTATGTTCTCCTTTTTCCAGGTTGACAATATGAAAGTTGAGTCTTCAATGGTTTGGGAATCTTTTGAGAAACATTGCTCAGTTTTATTTATAATGAATGTGTCACAGGCAGACTGTAGGTTCTCTTTCTGTTTTCCACTCTGCTGCCCTCAGACTGGCAGCCCTCTAGATGCAGAACTTAGCATATTTTGAGATAGGAAATGGAAGCAGAGTGCAGTTGAGTTAGACCTTTCCAAGCCCACGTCCGGAAAACTGTTATGCTCTGCCCTGGGAAGCAGAGTTAACCTCCTCATGGTCACCTTCAGTGTCCACGGGAATCTGTTGCAAGTTGTATTCACCATGAATAGAGAATTAACACATACAAGGTTGGACCACATTTTCCAGTTCCCCAGATAGCCATTTCTAAAGTGTGCCTTGGAGGAAAACTGACCCTGGAACTTTACAGTTACAGTCAACTGGGTACAGTAAAGTTACATGGCATTGGTGTTGACCCCTGACCTCACAATCGAATACTTCAAGTCTCACCTAGCTCACGATCTTTGCAGGATGCACCAGAAACTTTTGGTGATAACTCATACTGCATCTGTGATACAGCTCCCTAATAGCTCAACTGGTGCTGTCAATCATTGGTAAAGGCTTTGCCCAGCATGGATGAAGCTAATAGTCCCAGTACTTGAGAGATGGATGGGCAAGAAAGTCAGAAATTCCATAATAAGATTGAGGTCAACTTGGGCTACATGAAGATCTTTGGTAGAGGAAGAGGAAGAAGGGATAAAGCAAAATACAGAAACTGAAATCCACACCACACAGAGGGTTCAGCCAAGAGAATGTTGGACTCTGGGCCGAGGGTCACGGAAAGATGAGTTGAGGCCTTTGTTCCACATTTCTGCTCTAGAAGAACCCTCATTGCTTATTCCTCCTCTATATCTTCATGGTGAATTTTCTCTTCTGTCTCACCATTTCCAATGTGGAAAATAGACGTCAGAACTAAATTTTCAACTGATGTAAGATACTGCATTACTTGGAAGCATCACTCTCGAATAGAAGGACCATGGTGCTAGGGTGTCAAGCAGCAGATTACATTTTTTTCTATTCCAAGGAAAAAATAAATATTTTCCTCATAACATCTCTGGGGTGAAGAACACCATGATGACATCTGGCCAGAATTCTATGTCAGCTTCCTTTGGAGACACCTGCTCAGGTGTAGTGTGGCCTCAAAAGCAAAGCCACCAGGACATGCTGGGACAGCTTATAAAACCAAAAACAAGATTCCCATTCCTTGACAAGACACTCTGCCTGAGGCACACTTCAGGGACAAGAGAAGAATTCCCAGACATCTGGAATGGAGATAGGAGGGAGGTTCTGAGTGATGGACTCAGTTTCCTGTAAGGACTCTGAGGATGAAGCTCATGGCATGGCCATTCCTATCTATAGATTTGAATAACATGAGTGGAAATGAGTCTCTTGGCAGAAAAGACAGGGTTGAAAAAGAAAAGCGTCTTTTGCTGTAACTGGCTGGCAGTCTTTACTCTGTCATTCTCTGTCCCGCGCTACGGTCTCGCCAGCAAGAACGACGCGGCACACATAGGATCCTTCTGCAGTAAAAGCTTTAATGCATCTTGAGAGGGAGAGCATAAGCTTGCCACGAGTGGAGACCCAGAACAATAGAATACTCGCCCTTTATATGGGTCACAGCGCTTGCCTGGGACATGGAGCTTCCCCATTGGCTCCCGCACACCAGGCCAGATGCCGCCACGAGAGAGGCTGAGACTCTGAGGTGGAAAATTACCTGGTGCATGCGCACTAGCCTGTTTACAACTTGTCCTCGGCCAGATGTAGGCGCTATCTTGTAATGGCGGATGTGGGTGCTCAGGCGGCTCCCAACAATTCTCAGCCCAAGTACTTTGTTATCTAGGCCTAACTGGTCAGATACATGGACCTTGAAGTATTGTCTGTTGAAGGGATTTGGGAAATGGTTTTAATTTTCTAATAAGCAGGATGAATCCTGACGAATCTTCTTTCTTCTAAATTTTAATACAGAAATAAAGTTTGGCACAAAGGCAGCCTTTTATAAAAACTGGGCATTAGGAAGTGTGGGTAGAAGATGATGAAGAGAAAGAAGAAGAGGAAGAGGAGGAGGAGGAGGAAGAGGAGGATGAGGAGGAAGAAGAAGAGGAGGAAGAAGAAGAAAAGAGGAGAAGGAGGAGGAGGAAGAAGAGGAAGAGGAAGAGGAAGAAGAAGAGGAAGAAGAGGAGGAAGAAGAGGAGGAGGAGGAAGAGGAGAGGAGGAAGAAGAGGAGGAGGAGGAGGAAGAAGAGGAAGAAGAGGAGGAAGAGGAAGAAGAGGAGGAAGAAGAAGAAGAGGAAGAGGAAGAGGAAGAGGAAGAGGAGGAAGAAGAAGAAGAAGAAGAAGAAGAAGAAGAAGAAGAAGAAGAAGAAGAAGAAGAAGAAGAAGAAGAAGAAGAAGAAGAAGAAGAAAGAAAAAGAAAGTACACTGTCATTCCCTGACTGGACAATGGTGTGGGCATGCCTTCCCATTTCACCAGGGATCAAATTGGCACTGTGAGACTATGGATATGACATCAATAATTGCAGGTACTCTTGTTTTGTCTTGGAATCGACAAGTTATCATTTGTGTTAAGTATGATAAGAATTTATTGAAGAAATTATTGGAGAAGGATCAGCATGAGGTCCCAAGTTCAAATCTCCAGCACCCATTTAAAAGAGTCAGGCATGGTTGCACATGTGCCTGCAACTCCAGAATTGGGTAGGGACGGGGACAAGAGGATTGCTGGGATTGCTGCCTTTCTCTGTGTTTGATGAGAGACCCCATATTAAGGGAGTAAGGTGAAGAATGAGAGAGCTGCAGACCCACATCCTCCTCTGGCCTCTGCATATACATGGGCTTATGACTCCCCCGCAGATACAGTGCTACACCACACACATAGTACACACAGCACAATGTTCTCCAGGCTTCTAGCTACTTGTCTAATAAAATATTTTTTTCTGTTTTTGATGTTTGATTCATCAAGGTATAACTTATATGAAGTCAAATGTACAAATCTGGTGTTTGGCTCTTAGTGTTTACTGTAGCCTACTCACATTCCCAGCACCCGCACCAATATATAGAAGTCACCACTGATTTAGAAAGTTCCCGGCACTGCCCATCAGCACAGGATTGGGGTACACGCTCTTGTACACAGCTCTTGCGGAGGAGCCCACTGCAGTGCATTTATAGCTTTCTGGCTGAGAGACATTTGGGTTTCCATTCTGTGTTACTGTGATTTAAGCTGTGTGGCCATTCTCATATGTGTGTGTTTGTTTCTCCTAGGCACACAATCCTAAAAACGGATATAACAGCGGGTGTAATTTACCACTCCTCTCAGTTGTCATTTCTGAGAGCATTTGGCACACTTCACACACCTATCATCCAGGCATGAGAACTCCAGTGACTTGAGTTCCTACCTTGATTTGTGTTATACACATGTTGCTGTTTGAACAGTTGTTATAGAAGAGGCATGGAGACAGTTAGTTATGACCACCCCTGCTATTTCGACATCAAAATAATGACTGCATTATTTTGTGCATGAAACTGCATGCCTCTAGAGATTTTAATTTTAAAATTTAAAATTTAAATTTTATTTTTATATCTCTGGCAAGTCCAAGTTCCTCACTGGGAGGAAGCAACCATGCCACCCTCCCTGACCACCCAGGTACTCCCCATCTGGTCTCATCCTTGCTTCTGGTGGGTTGCCTTGGTGGCTTCCTTCATAAGCACCCTGGGAATCTTGTTTTCGGTCCAATTCTAAGTTTAATTATTAGCTGTTCTACCACAAGATAAAAGGGAGATTTTGCCAAAATACATTTCATTCACCCCCTCCCTTTACTTACCAGTGGTGTTTATAATTGACATCAATGTTATGTAAGTATGCTATGTATTAATACAAGCTACAGTCATCTGATAGAAGGGAACCTCAACTGAGAAAATGTCTCCATAAGATCTGGCTGTAGCCTGTCTTCTTAACTGGTGATTGATAGGAGAAGGATCAGACAATTATACATGGTGCCATCCTTGGATTGGTGGTAATGAGTTCTATAAGAAGACAGGCTGAGCAAGTAAATCTAGTGAGCAGCACTCCTCCATGGCCTCTGCCTCCGGGTTCCTGGTTGAGTCCTGTCCTTGATTTCCTCCTATGTTGAACAGTAATATGAAAGTGTAGCAAAAGAAATTCTTCCCTTCCCAAGTTGCTTTTGGTCACAGTGTTTCATCACAGCAGTAACCCTAACTATGACATATGTCCAACATTTCCTAGATTGCCCTTTGCCTTTCATTATTTTATTATCAGATGGAAGTCTCTTTTTCTTATAGAAATCAACATTGACAATGAGTCTTGTAGCTGTAGCTAAGCCTGTCTGGAACATCCTTAACTATTAACCAAATAATAGTAGTAGGGTTCACATAGCAATCATTATGCAAAATTTATCAATCCAAATACCAAGAGAGTGTTGAAGTTACATTTTCCCCATCTTTCCAGTCTCAGGGTACCCTACACTAATCCCATCATCCTGATGGGAGGTCAGCGGCTTGGATTCCTACCACATTGGGATGTACTCTGTCTCCATACATAGTTGTGGCTTTGTTTATATTTTTAGTGGTGATTACTATTCTAATATTTGTGATTTTTGAAGACTCTTAAAGCTGGATGTGATTGTACAAGCTTATAATCTCAACACCCTGGAGGCTGAGGCAGCTGGTTAATGTTTGGAAGACAGCCTTGCTAACAGAAGCAATGACAGTATCTCCCTGGAAACTCACTGTTCTTGTCAAACAGTGAAACATATAATCAATCTTCTCTCTCCTCATCCTCTAATCACAGTTCCCTCGTCTCATCCCCAGTCCTGTAGCAGATTGCCTTCAGGAATCTGTCCTCCTTTTTCATCCATTCCTTGTAGACACCACAGATCCTCATGGCAGGCCCAGCTTTCCTCTCTCCTATGCTCCCTATTATGCCTCTCACACTTCTGCTCATTCCAGGGTGTCAACTCCCAATATCTAGAAACAAGTTTTACTCAGACTTCCAATGGCCATAACTTTCAGGGCTTTAGAAGTATTCCCTATCTGGAAAGTCACAAACACTGCACACTCTACAAGAGGAAACAGAAACCCAAGTCAAAAGCACAGGAAATATCTTCAAAATGAATAACTGAGGAAAATTTCCTTAATAAAGGAGGTGTCTGTCAAGGTGCAAGAAGCATGCAGAACACTGAGTAGATTGGAGTAGAGAAAAACACATAATAATCAAAACATTAAACATATAGAACAAGGACTGTATGTTAAAAGCTACAGGGAAAAAAATACCAAGTAACATAAAGGCAGACTTATTAGAATAAAACCAGACTTTTCAGTGGAGACTCTAAAAGCCAGAATTGCCTGGACAGATGTATTAAAAACTCCAAAAAACCACAGATACCAACCTAAACTACAATACTCAGCAAATTTTCAATTACAATATATGGAGAAAGAATGATATTCCATGACAAAACCAAATTTAAGCAGTATCTAACTACAAATTCAGCTCTACCAAAGGTGATAGAAGAGAAACTTCAACCTAAAGAGGGTAATTGCATCCAAAATAACCAAAGAAGAAATCATCTCGGACCAGCAAATCAAAAGTGTGTGGGATCCACACCACCACAACAAAACAATTGTATGGTGGTTTGAATAAAAATGCCCCCAACAGGGATTGGTACTGTTAGGAGGTGTAGCCTTGTTGGAGTAGGCAAAGCCTTGTTGGAAGTATCACTGGGGGCAGGCTTTGAGGTCTCAGAAACTCAAACCAGGCCTAGTAGCTCACTGTCTCTTCCTGCTGCCTATGGATCCACGTTTAGAACCCTCAGCTACTCCTCTAGCACCATGTTTGCCTGTGTGCCACCATATTTCTTGCCATGATGATAATGTACTAAACCTCTGCATCATAAAACAGCTCCAATAAAATATTTTCTTCTATAAGAGTTGCTGTGGTCACAGTGTCTCTTCACAGCAATAGAAACCCCAAATGGGATAAATAAACCCTGCTGTGTGATAATTTTCAGCATCTATGATCTCAATTAACCAATAAAAAGACATAGACTAACAAATTGGATGTAAAAACAAAGTCCATCTTCTGCTGCACCCAAGAAACACACTGCAATATCAAGAATAGACATAACCTCGGGGTAAAAGGATGCAAAAAGATATTCCAAGAAGATGAACCCAAGAAAGAAGCCAATGCTAGGCATTTTAATATTCAACAAAATAGACTTCAAACCCAAATCTAAAGAGATAGGGAAGAATACTATATACTCATCAAAGGAAAAGTCTACCAACAGGATATTTAAATTCTAAATGTTTATTCACCAAACTCAAAGGCACTTAAATTTATAACAGAAAAATTAGCATGGCTAAAATTAGATATTGACCTTCAAACAGTGATAGACAATGACTTCAATACCCACTCTCACTAATAGACATGTCATCAAGACAAAAACTAAAAAGAAATTCTAGAGCTAAATGACATGATAAACGAAATAGACCTAACAGAAATTTACAAAACTCAAAGATGAAAGCATATTCCTTCCTCTCAGTAGCTCATGGAACTTTCTCTGAAATTGACCACATTGGACACAAAGCACATCTCAACAGATATGAAAAAATTAAAATAACACCTTCCATCTTTTCTGATTGCCATGGATTAAAGCTGATATCAACACCAGAAAGTTCACAAACTCATGGAAAACTGAACAATTCACTAATGAATGAAAAAAAATGAGTCAAAGCAGAAATCGAAATGTTTTTTTTAACAGTTGAATGAAAATTAAAAAGCTACATATGAAACTTATGGGACAATGGAACACCAGGAAATACCTACAGCTGATATACACTTTCAGCAATATATCAACATAAAATTAATACACAAAAATCAGTAGTCCTCCTAGATGACTCATGACAAGTAGACTGAAAAGAATTAGGGAAACAATGCCTTTCACAATAGCCACAAAAATCTTACAGCAGCTTTAAGCTAGTGAAAGACCTGTTTAATAAAAACCTTATGGCACTGGAGAAAGAAAGGGAAGAAGATACCAAAATATAGAAAGATGTCACATGCTCATGGTTTAGTAGGATCTATATAATAAAAAAATGGCCATTCTACCAAAAGCAATGTATAGATTCAATGCAATCCCATCATAACTCATAGATCAGTGTCTTGCTCATCCAACATCAGAGGAGCTTCCTTCTTCAGCAGTTGGAAACAAATACAGAAACCCACAGACTGACAATATGCAGAGGGTGAGAGATTTTGGAACACTTGGTCCTAAATGGGATCTCTCTATCAATTCCCTCTCCTCAGGAAACTCTGCAGGAGAGAAAGTAGAAAGATTGTAAGAGCCAGAGGCTTGGAGAACATTAAGGAAACACGGCTTTCTAACCACAGCAGGACAGACATATGTATGACCTCACAGAGACTGTGTCAGCACACACAAGGCCTACATTGGTCTGGTCCTGAAAAGTTCCCAGTGCTGAGAGGAGCCGTGGACCAAAACCAAGATCTCTAACCCAGCTGTCTCCAGTTGATAACTGCCTGCAACTGAAAAAATTGTTTTCTCCAACAAAGTCTCATCGCGTATACAAACTGCATTTAAGGGCAGGCTGCATGCCCCACAAAATGAACTCAGTGGCACTTGGGAAGGGTTTTTTGGATCATAGCACCTTGTCAGGACCCCCAACCCTCTCTTCTCTTTGACACCTTACAGGTCCTTGTGTATATGTTATGGTTTTTAATTTCGTGTTTTTACGGGATCTCTTTGTCTGTGCATGTATGCATCTCTGCATCTCTGTTTCTTGGGCTTTCCTTTTAGCTCTTTGTTTGTTTTGTCCTATTCTGGTTCACTTTATATAATTTTATTTTATTATCTTTTTGAATGCCTGTTTATATCCCAGAGAGGGACAGGGAGAGAAAATTTGGGTGTATGAAGAAGAGTAGAGGATATGGGAAGAGCTGGAGAAGGGAAAACCATGATCAGAATGTACTAAAAATCTACTCCAATTTAAACGAAAATGAAACAAAGCCGATTATTGAAATTTGTCCACTCTCATAGCAGGTCACTTTTAGAGAATATTCTAGATCTGCTAGGGGAAAATGTGGACTCTTTTGTTGGTTTAACAGTATATGTCATAAGACTTTCACCCTTTCTATGCCCTTTTATTAAAGTTTATTTCTTAGGGTAACAGACATATGTACTCTGATTTTGTAAATTGAGTGAACTGTACTTGTCTCCCTTCAGACTCCCTCTTCTCTATCATATCAGGAAAGCTCTGACCTCATTAAGTGTAAGTGGTGGTAGGGTTCATGTCTCAGTCAACCAGTGAAGCAAGCTGTTAGAGTCAGGTCCACATGACTGAACCAGGGCAATAGCTATCATACCTACCAGAAGTATGACTGTACACATGAAATTGGCCACATCTAAGGTTCCTGCCTCCTCTAGGCTCTACCCTTAGGACCTATTCACAGTTCTTCTGTTATACTATTATAAAATGTCTCCTAGCTGGATAGTATCCCATTTCTGGTGATGTGAATAGTAATGGACCCCATAGACTCATGTGTTTGAATGCTTATCCCACAGAGAGTAGCCCTATTAGGAGGTGTGGCCATGTTAGAGGAAGTGTGTCGCTGTGGGGGTAGGCTTTGAGTCTCCTATGCCCAAGCTAAATTCAGTGTGGCACAAGTCCTCTTTAGTGTAGAACTTTCAACTCCTTTCCAGGACCATGTCTGCCTGCCTGTCGCCATCCTTCCTACTATGAAAATAATGGACTGAACCTCTGAAACTGTAAGCCAGTCCCAATTAACTGTTTTTCTTTATAAAAGTTGCCATGGTCATGGTGTCTCTTCACAGCAATAAAACCCAAACTAAGACAACATTCCCAACTGCCCCAGAGAAGTTGGCACGGGATTTTGGGACACAGGATTCAAGCTGCTTCTACAGACAAGGAGTAACACCAAACAAAAGTGAACCTGAACATATGGTACATTTACACAATGGAATACTACTCAGCTATTAAAAACAATGGCTTCATGAAATTTGCAGACAAATGGATGGATCTTGAAAATATCATCCTGAGCGAGGTAACGCAGTCACAAAAGAATGAACATGGTATGTACTCACTGTTAAGTGGTTATTAGCCCAAAAGTTCGAAATACCCAAGAGTCACTTCACAGCAACAGTAGGGCGGAGTGAGGTCCCAGATGGAGGACTTGGAGAAGGGACTGAAGGAGCTGAGGGAGTTTGCATCCCCAGGGAGGCAGCAACAGTGTCAACTAGCCTGAAGCCCCCCCCGCCCCCATACTCCTGGAGACTGATCCACCAACCAAAGAATACACATGGAGGGACCCATGGTGCTGGCCACATATGCGACAGAGGAGGGTCTTGTTAGCCATCAGAGGGAGGAGAGGCCCTTGGGCCTGAGAGTGTTAGATCCCCCAGTATAGGAGAATGCCAAGGAGGGAGGATGAGAGTGGGTGGGTGGGAGAAAACCCCCATAGTGGCAGAGGGAGGGAGGAGGAAATGGAGAGGTTCCAAAGGGGAGATCTGGAAAGGGGGAAACATTTGAAATGTAAATAAAGTAGGAATAATAATAATAATAATAATAATAATAATAATAATAATAATATAAATAAAAGTAACACTACTACCACTAAAGTTACGTATTACTCATCCCATAGTGATACTGGATGATTTCAATACCCCATCCTCATCAATACACATGTAATCAAGACAAAAAATTTAGGGATTTAAGATAGCCAGTTTCATTGGGGTTCTAACACCAGTCTAGAATATCAGAAGCCCATTCTCACAGAAGAATGCCCATCTTCCACAGTAAAAGTCTGGCAAGGCACAATACAAGTGGCATATTCCATTCACCCATATGATTTAATTTTATGTTTTATTTTAGTGATATTAGCTAAATAATAAATAAGTGTTTTATCAGTGTTGTGATGATGGTTCCCTGGATCTCAGACCCTGACTTAAGCTGAGATCTAAGCCTGCCTTTTCCCACCTGCAAGTGTTCCAGTGTACCCCAGGGGAATCCATCCTACAGTTGGTCACTATCATTCCTGCTGGCACAGTCAAGCACAGTACCTACTTAAGGTCCCACAGAGGTTGCAGTAGGTCTCACACCACCACAGTCACCACAGGGAATAAACCGATTAATTATGATGCCAGTGTATGCCACAGCTTCTCGATTCTGGTTCCCACCTCCAGAGTCTGGCTCTGTACTCAAGCCTACAGAGAAGCTGAACTATTTCTGAAATACTGTCTTTTTATCTTATTTATTTAGTATGTACATATTCAAATGTGGTGGTCAGAGGTCAGAGGACAGAGGTCAACTTAACAGTAGTCAGATCTTTCCTTCCACCATGTAAGTCCTAAGGATTAAACTCAGGTCCCCAGACTTGGCGGCAGACCCCCTTTATCCACTGAGCCATCATTTAAGTACTGAAATATTACTGTTATAGGGTAACTCAAGGGCTGATTTTTTTGAGGTTTATGCTGACATATCTAGGAAGCAGAGAGAGCTTGCTGTCCTTGTAGAAGGCCAGAGTTCTATACCCAGTACCTGTGTGGTGATGCTCACAAACACAAGTAACTCCAGCTCTTGGATATGAAACACCCACTTCTGGCCTCTGCAGGAACAACATACATGTGGCATACACTCACGCAGATACACACACATATACATAAACAAAAGAAAAATCTTCCTAAATGAAGTGCCATGATGTCACAATAAGACGTGAATTAGAAGAGACAGAGAAAGGAGGTGAGCAAATATTAGCAGATCATTGATAGCTGCTACAATCAATGCTAGTCCAAAATGGATGCCGTTTAAAAATAAGGGGGTGTAACTTTGCTAAAAAGAATAATTCTTTATGATTACTTTAAGGTAACTTAACATTAAAATTACTTAATGAATTTTGCACCTCTAAGTATATCTTTGATAGATGGGAAGCAAACAGAAGACGGAATAGAAAGAAAAAATATTCTTTAATCATGATACAGACTATAATGCAGATCTGTTTGGCACTAGCAGATCACACAGAGGAAAAGACAAACTGAGATGTCAGATTTCAGTGTGTGGCCGAGAGTTCAGTTCCACAGAGAGAAGCCAGAGGAGAGAAAGGAATGTGGGTATCCCTCTAGAAACACTGGCTGTCTCTGCATATAGCACTGTCAGCCTCATAGGCCTCACTTGTTACAACACAGCTTTTGAAACAAGTGACCTGGGAAGAAGTATGTACTAGTTTTAGTATTAGTTTTCTGCTTTCCCTGAAAAAAGACTTGATAGAAATACCTTGAGAGAGGATCAGCTCATTTTATTCTGGCTCTGTTTCATTTCATCAAGGTGGCGATGGCATGACAGAGTTCTCTGCAGTGGAAACATGTAGAAAAGACCCTTCATAGCTTAGTGAATCGGGAAGCAGAGGGCTGGGATGGAACAAGAGAGAGACAGCATCTTCAAGACTCAGCCCCTCAGACACTCATGTCCTGCATCAGAGTTCTACCTCTTAAAAGTGCCCCTTCCCCCACTTAGAGACCAAGTGCGCAAACACAGGAGCCCCAAGGAGGTGGAGGATACTTTGTACATATAAATACACATACTGAAATTCTCTGAGAAAAAAAAAAACATAGAATTTAGACTACTCAGTTTGTACCAGTCTCTTGGTGAGCATCTGTGTACACCAGTGATTTAATGGGTGATCAATTTAAGAAGCCCTAATAGGATCTGAAGTGATGTCTCAGAAAAGTACCTGCTGCAGAAACCCGAAGACCTGAGTTCATTTCCTCAGGACCCTCTGCTTGTATTGTAGCAGAAGCACTGGGGTGGGTGAGATCTCTGAGACTCATTGACCAGCCAGCCTAACTGATGGATAATCTCCAGGTCCAGTGAGAGTCCCTGGCTCAAAAAAAAAGGAAAACTGAAAGAAGAAAGCAGGTGAATGGGAACTGAGGAAGTCACCCAGCATTGAGGCCTAACATTCATAAGCATCTACCCACACCAACATTAACGGGTACTTGTGCACACACGGAATTGGAGAGACAGAGAAAAGGCAAGGGGAGGAAGAAGGAAGAAGGGATGGAAAGAGAAGAGAGGGAGGAATGAAGTCAGAGAGAGGAGAAGAGCAGAACTGGAAGGAGGAGGAGGAAAAAGAGGAAGTATTTATTATGCTGCGATGCATCTATAACATCCTAAGAGCTGGTACAGATGAAGCTGCTTTCACTCAAAATCTCAAAATGTACATTGTGGTCATCAGCCCAGCACTAGGTTAAGAACGGAATGTCTTACCCTCTCTTCTTTGATCTGCTCTTGTAAACCAGGCATACCCAATACACATAGTCCACAAAACTAGCGTGGGAATCAGATACAGTATTAGATGTGAGGACACTTGGCAGATTATAAAGCAGTCTGGGTTTATCGCGTGGCTATTAAGAAATCCAATTTTATTGCCTAATTTAAACAAGGCAATTGCTTTAGAACGAGTCCTCCCTTATAACGTTAATTCATTTTAGCACAAAGAAAACAAGGATGTAATATGAGTAGTTTGACTAATCAATTTGTAAGTAAATTACAGATAAACTTAACATGTTAGTGAATTAATAAAGTGCTTGCAGAGACTAGCAGCAGCAGAAAGAGTTATATGTCGATGGAAAACTTGAATGAAAAGAAAGAGAGATTTCCCTCCACTTTCTTCAGAGCTGCAAAGATTCCTGTTTGTCCAGATTCATGCTTAACACTCCACAATGCTTGTTTCATTCCCATGTGACTAGAAGCCTCGAGAAGTTCTGATGATAAAGAGAGGGAGGCAATCTCAAGGTATGCACACAGTGGACTTCCACTGGCCTTGGCTCCTTCCTCCAGAGGGTACTGGGTTGAGAGTGCTTTGCTGATCATAGTCTTAAATCTGTAACAAAAATATCAAAGTAGCTTGAAATTTACAGCCCAGCTTCACTGAAACATACACCTGTGAGCATAGATTCTTCAGAAGCCCAACTGAGAAAAGTGTGGGAGTGTCTGAAATGCTATGTTTGTTTGGTTATCAAGAAGGTCTGGAGACTAAACCTTACCTGTGAGGTTCACAGTACAGGGGCTTACTCTTGTAGGACTATAGGGCAAAGGGACCTGGTCCTATTAAGCTCTGCAATAACATGCTAGACCGTCCTTGAATTTGTCTTGAGGGTGAGATCTGAGCTAGTTATTATCTCATCTAAATTTCAAAACCATCCTCCTTTTCCACATAGCCAATGGAGTTCATAACACAGCACACACACACACACACACACACGGTGATAACACACATACATGCACACATAAACACACACACACTGATAACGCATCACCATCCTGATGAAATGTTTCCACTGTGTGTCAAACATTAAAGTCCTTGAACATTTTAATCAAATGCTCTGCAACTTTTCAAAATTGCTTCCTATTCATCTACTGATTGAGCCTTTTGCAGTATAAGTTGACTATAAGTGTGAATTTTAAAAATTAAAATCAGGCCTGTTGGCTAGAGAGGTGGCTCAGCAATTCAGAGTTCTTGGTTTTCTTGAAGAGGACCTGGGTTCAATTCCTAGCACCCACATTGGGGAGTTCATAACCATTTGTAATTCTGATGGTCACTAGGTTCTGATGTCCCTTTCTGGTTTCCAAAGACACTTGCAAACAGGTGCAAATAGATACACTCAGTCATACACATGTACATATTCCCATAGAACATAAAATTAAATCTTTAAGATCATGGGCTCAGCCTGACAGAGGGTGAGCCCTAGAGCCTGCACAGTGAGAGGCAAGAACTGACTCCTGGGGGTTGCTCTCTGACCTCTGCATGCATACTGCAGCATGCTGTGCCTCTCTCACAAGCAACAGATATAAAATAGTTTCAAAACTATTTTTAAAGTGTAGAAATCGTTTCCCTCTATATAAGACAGGTATAATTATGATATAATGGAAGGATTTGGGGGGAATGTTTCCAGTTAATTGTCAAAATTTGCTATAAACCATTACTTCTCATGGGGAGCCCAAGGGGCAGCCACTCCCAGTATGCCTGACCAGACACACCCAGCTATCCTGAAACGGAGGCAGTGACTGACACAGTGCTCAGTGCAGATGAACTGATGGCTGAGTAGCTATACATCGTTGCATAGCATGAAATAGTGTTGATGGTCCCAGTGACAAACAGAGAACAGAATCAAGGAGGAAAACAGAAGGCCATGTGAGGAGAAGGACAACCATGCTCATCTTGCTGCTCTGTTAGAGGCGCACCTGTCAGGAGCATCCACTCACATTAGTTATACATCTAGTAACTGTGCTTCCTGCTGATATTTTGGCAAATTTGGTTCCCAGCATGAACGCTAAGTCTCCACATGAAATTATAATAACCTGCAATATACAATTTAGTGGTGTGTGTGTGTGTGTGTATACATTTAGGTTGACTCTTGGTTACACTATTGAGACTGTTTGTAATACAGCATGAATTCCATTCTGTATGTATTTGTCGTGATTCCAGTTCCTAGGGACTAAAGCAAACAGGGCTTAGGGACAAACAGGGCAGGGCGTCCAATAAGACCTTTTGTCTGTATTCAAGTTTGCTTGGGAAGATGTACAAGATTCATGGTTGTATGTCTGCCCTTGTTTGGACTGATATTTCACTGTTCTCCTGGTGTTTAATTGTAGTCTCATCTACAATGTCTTTCCTATATTGCTAAATGAAAATATTTCCCAAAATAATGAAATACTCTGTCATGAAAGCAGGCAACTTTAGAGACCAAAAATGTCTATGCATGTAAAGGCAAATTGAAAGTGAACATGAGCTGAGTTGTTATCATCCAGATATGACTGCCACTGTATTTATACAGGAAAAATTTCTTTTTAACCAGGATATAATTAAAATGAAGCACATATGTGTTGCTTCTAACACATATGAAATTGTAGTAACTAGAGAAATGTCATACTCTATAGATGGGCAGTGCACACACACACACACACACACACACACACACACACGGGGGGGGGGAATAAGGAGATAAATTCTTAAGGGAAGTTCATTTCAAGCATGCCCAGAGTGCTTGAATATTGAGGAATATTCAAAATGCAGAAAGCTCATGATCATCACTTGAGTGAACTTGCAATTGTCTTTTTCATTAACTAGCAGTGAGCTAATGAGAATGGTCACACTGCAGAAAGAAATTCTAATCAGGATAAAACTGGGCCTTTGTTTTAGCAAATTCTGTGTTTAGATCTGAAGAAAGAAAAGAATATTCAAGACATAAAATGTTAAGAAACTAGGCTACTATTGTGTTTAGGTGAAAATTAGGGGGTGATCATTAAGTTCAAGTGCTTCATGCTGTGTTACTCTAGGAGATCAGAACCAGGGATGGACCCTTGCTTTGCAGGGACACTTCCTAATTAACAGCCCTGTGGTGTTGATGAGTTTTGAGTACCACTTGACTGGACACAGAGAAACCAGATTGCATTTCTGAGTATATAGCTAGGAGAATGTTCCTAGACCCTCCACAAGATGAACATTTGGATCAATAGTCTCAGGAAGGTGAGGCTTTCCCATGCATGTGGTGGTTTTCCAGTCAGCTGGTAGTCTCAGTGAAACAAAATCAGAGGAAGAAGGAACTTGTCTCTGTTTTATTGCCTCTCTGCCTAAGCTGGGACATCTTGTCTCACCCTCTCTATCCTTCAGACTCAGATTTACACCATCGGGCTCTCCAGTTTTCAGAACCTTAAAGTCATGCTGATGAGTTCATTAACATCATAGACTCTAGCCTACAGATGTTTGGACTTTTAAACTCTCCAATCTCCTGTACCTACTCCATCACTTTGTATAGACATATGTGAGGATGTGCACATATGTGAGGATGTGCACATATGTGAGGATATGTACATATGTGAGGATATGTACATATGTGAGGATATGCACATATGTGAGGATGTGTACATATGTGAGGATATGTACATATGTGAGGATGTGTACATATGTGAGGATGTGTACATATGTGAGGA
>JADRCH010000244.1:1691825-1748356 GCA_019843965.1 Rhynchomys soricoides
ACATACATACATACATACATACACAGATAGATACATACATACATACATACACAGATAGATACAAACATAGAAACATAGATACATAGATATGTAGATAGATACATAGATACATAAAAATACATAAATGATAGATACATAGATACATAGATAGGTAGATACATATATACATACATACATAGATACAAACATAGATACATAGATACATAAATAATACATAGATAAATGATAGATGCATAGATAGAGAGGTAGATACATACATCCATGCATACACAGATAGATACAGACATAGATACATAGATACATAAATAATGCTTATATAGATACATAGATGATGTATTCTAAATGCATTTTGCACATAAACAGTAAGGTATGTGATTGTTCTAACATGCCATTCAACATAAGCAATACTATCACCAAAACCTTCAAAAACACACTGCATGGGCTAGAGTTCAAGGAGGAATAAGAAGGACTTGAAGAGCTTTGACAGGCTAGCAGCCCTCCACATACACCCTCTTCCAAATCACTAGAATGCATAAGTGGCATACCTATCACAAAGGGGACTTTGTCAGTGCTGTAGTTGTTACGCTAAGAGTTTTCTGGATGATTGAATGGGCACCCCATAACCAGAGCCTGTTTAAGTTCATAGAAGGACTCAGCATCTCAGGAATAATCTCTGTAGTAAAAGAAATGGGGACTAATGCAGGCATAACTAAAAAGATGAACAGTACCAGTCTCTAGAAGCCTGAATGAGCACAGACTATGCTCCGCCCCGGAGATGTGACCGCTTTGCTGTTGCTCTCAGTGCACATGCCTCAAACCTAGAAGTTCTTTGTCTGTTCCAACTAATGTGACCAAGTTTACAAGTTTCATCAGAACATGGAATTCAGACACACAGCTATACAGGAGCTATATATGAGTGGAGTAAAAATTCTATTTATTTGTGTGATTTGACATGGCCCTAAATATATATGAACTGAACACTCAAAAAGCTATGTTTAATAAAGTAATATCACAGTGCTTGTAATGTAAGAAAGGCTTAGAGAAGGCAATGTGAAGATTATAATTATATACTCACTATACTGAATATCAGTAGTGAATGTTCAAGGGAAGAGTGTTACCAGAGTGCACAAGACTTCCCACTGATCACCTAAGTTCTGAAAACATAAGAACATAAGTACATGTGAATCCAACGAAAGAACTTCAAAATACATGAATATATATATATATATTCCAGACCAAGAAGCTAAGAAAAACAGATTATAATCAAAATAAATAAAAATTTAACTATAACAAAGATTAACAAGTAGTATTTAAATAGTAAATAGAATACAACTAAAGCAAATCAATTCAATAAATGATCCATGATTAGAAAATATAAACACAGATAATAAGATTAGAGAAAAGGTAAGAAAGAGCACAAATGAATGGGAAAAAGTAATTGCCATTGGGAACAAGGCATAAGAGGTCAACAAAAGACCTTTGTAGACATTAATGGAATATTGAGAAAGGGTCAGGCTAAGTACTGGGCCAATAAATACAAAGAAACATATAAAATAGAAAAACAAATTGCTAAAATTCAGTAACTGTACAAGAGAAAAAGTTGAATACCTGTATACCAATTTGAACATTTAACATTAAAATTTAAGAAGAAAAAACCTTCTAATTATAAAAACAACAACTGTGGGGACTTATGGCTTTACTGTTCCCTTATCTCAAGTATTTATGGGGAGAAAGCCAATTAGCTCCAAGAAACATTCTGGGAAGGAGGTGACTTATTGAAGAAAGAATAACTCTGAGGCTGTAACTGTACAGAGAAAACCACAAAGGTATATTTTCATAAAACATAAATACAAACCTATTTCATAAGCTATGTAACGAGGTATGGTGGCACACACCTATGACCCCAGCACTTGAGAGGCAGGAGCAGGATTGCCAGGAGTTCAAAGACAGACTGCATATTGAGACTGGTCAACTAACTACACTGGAGAATTTAGTTTCTAATCACAGACTGTCTCTATAGCTGCAGTGGTGGAGGTTGAGTTCATCCACGAACCCGTGTATTTGAAAAGTACTTAGTTAATTCAGGGTGGCAAATGCTACCGTCTCAGCACCATTGGCTGGAGATCTCCGTCAGGAAAATGTATATCCTATTCCCTGGGAAAAGTAGGTTGTAAACAAAAACGGACAAAGATGTGAAGGGAGTAGGAACAGAGAAGAAGGACACTTAGCAAAGCAAATGGCTTCTGAAATGGAAACCTGGATTTTTCCCTTGATGTGCTGAGTGTGGCTGAGCAGAGACATAAACAAACTTTACCTCAAGTGACTATTAACTATATTATATATTTAGTTAAATGAATGTGTGTGAAGACATCTAGAAAAGGAAAAGGGCAAACAAGTAATTTTCTGGAGATGGCCTACCATTTTTGCCTGGCGTATAATGGGGAAGCTCTATATCGCAGGGCCTTCAGAGATTTCATCCCAGGATTGCTTCTTGCTGTTGATATGCCTTTTCTTAGCACTATATAGACTAATGATTACTGAGCATTAGCCCACCCTATTGGGCAGATTTCCTGCGGATCAACATGAAAATAAACTTTCATGGATTAATGCTGATTAGATGAACTAATGATTTTATAGAATTCCTGATTTGATTCAAATAATTTTTAGTAAAAAGATTTTAGGAGATGGCTTTAATTCTTTGGCCAGAAAGATAATAGTAAAGTCAGAATCAAGAGAATAGAACATTCCTACTCCTTATAGAATATTAAGCAAAGTCTGCATAATGAGAAATACAATGAGCTTTCACAATTACACTAAAAAGAGAAATAGGCTTGAGACAGATTTGTGATTAAGGAAAACATTCATTCTAGGTTGAGTCCAAGGATGAAGTCAGAGGTGTGCACTGTGACAAAGCAAGGTCTCGTGAAACTGTTGCTTTGTACTTATAATGAGCCTATAAAATGAAACACTGCTTTGAACTTACTATCAACATCCGTCTGTAACTCCCCTTTGGGATAATTTTATAAATAACTTTTGTCTAAGAAGGAAAGAGATAAATAATATGGTGGCATCTGGGTCTCTGCTCCATCGATCATATATGTGTGTGTCTATGTGATATTTGAGCTTATTAAACCACAAATAGAGAGCTCCGAAGTAAGAAACCAGCACTTATCAGCACAGAACAGTAAGAAAGAGTAAAGTTTCCAGAGGCCATCAGCTTCTGGACCCAGAAGAGCAAAAGAGAGTTACAAAGCCATAGATCATCAGTCTGTGTCCCACCTCAGTACTTCAGTACTTATGATGCTGGGAAGGTCTCTGGCATGCGTATGTATTTTGAAGTCATTCCCCTTAGTGACCTTCTTCCTCCAACCATGCCTACTTTCTACATATATGTAACACACACACACACACACACACACACACACACACCTCTACAATATCTCCCACCCTCAGAATACTCTCGCAGGGAGGCAGCTTACTACTCAAAAGGCCTCATTTCCAGAACCTGTCATTCAGGCCACTTCCCTGCTAATATCATCTTAGTGTGGACAGATGAGGGAGGCCGTCCATATACTTTATTCCGGCTCTCCAAGCAAGGGTTGTTAGCAGGTACAACATTTGTTTCCTGCCCAGATCATGCACATTCAGTCATAAAATATCATTTAGCTCTGTTTTAAAACTCTAATCGAAAAGAGATTTTGGTCTTGAGGTTTTTTTAAAATCTCGGAGCTTATTAAATTTTATCTTAGTACACAGGACTATTCTCAACTCAATATATTGTTCATTATATTCTAACATCTGTAAGAGCTCTCTACTAATACTGTGTATTTTGCCTTTTATTCTTCTTTACGTGTGTGTGTATGTGTGTGTGAGTGCGCGCGTGCACTTATGCCTATAGTCTGGGTGCATATGTGTATGTGTATAGGTACACGTGGTGGGGGTTGTGTAGAAGCTTAAGAAGGATGTCAGCAATCTTATTCCACTACTCTCCAATTTGTTATTTTTTGAGGCAGGGTCTCTCAATCAAATGCAGAGATCATGGATATGGCTAATCTCGCTAGCCAGCTTTCTTTGGGGACCTCCCCTTGTCTCTGCCTATAGAGAGTGAAATTACAGACAAACCAAGGTGCCTGTTGGGCATTTACATGGGTTCTAAGAATCCAAAAATCTAGTCCTCACTCTTGTAAAACAAATGATTTAACCACTGAGCATCCAGAACCAAACACTGCATTTTTTTTTTCTAACTTTGGGCAAAAATGGAGGCTAGTTCAAAAATCAAGATATTTCTGACATTACCTCTTTCCCTCTAGATAAAAATGGCTCATTGAGCTACATGTTTTTATAAGTATATTTGAAATGCTACTTTTGAGCATCATGTTTCTGTTTTCAGTTGCTTCACAGGGATATCATGAAGCATAGTGCTGAATGATTTTTGTAACATTACAGTACAGCACACACTCAACAGTGTCATGCACAGACTTTATGTTGAATAAATGCTGCTTGTAGCAAACACCGGGCCTTGGAATAAGTCCTGTGTCTCACGGTGTGAATCCCGAGGGTGTGTCTGCCTGGCTTCTGAGGGAGTTTGCTGTTTCCTTCATTTTCTCTAGAACAAGATTCAACTTTTCCAGAGGTGAAGGCTTGGAATGAACTGACGTTTATCTGTGCCCAGTGATGTGTCTGTTAGGGAATCATTAAAGAAGGTGTTCATAGGTCTTAATTTTACTGTGATGCTTAAATGGTCTCAAAACCTTCTGAGATGGGGCTTGCTGTAGAACAAGGCTTTTAACCAGATCCTCCTTTAATTCACCAGACTTCCCAAGAGTTTGTTCTATCATCTATGGAACATTCTAGGTGTGTAGTCATTATTACTGAGCATCCTGGGAAGTATTAGCCAGATGATGCTCTGTGAAAATCCACGTCATGAAGACGCTCACGTAGGATAAAGAATTGCTACAGGCTGAGATGTATGTGAAGAGATGATGCATGCAAAAGGTCCTAAGATGTGGCTGTCTTCCTCCTACCACAGACTCTCCCCTGTGAGCTGCTACAGCATATGACCTGACTGGCAGGTATGCTGGGCTCATCTGTAGCTGAGAAGTACCCAGACACCAAGAACGCGACACAACGTGGTGTGTGTGTGTGTGTGTGTGTGTGTGTGTGTGTGTGTGTGATTTCTCCACTTTCCTGTCTGTTTGGGAGTCAGACTTTGTCATGTGCTCAGATCCACAATCAGACTTAATTGATCTGGCCATCGGCAGGGTTAGGCAACGTCATCTCTTCAACCATTTCTCCTCTCTACCATATGAACAGATGCACGCCTTCCCAACGTTTAGAAACACACAGTTTTATACTTTGGAATTGTGTTACTTTTAAAATAATAATTGATTATCTTTGCCCCAAACCAGTCAATCCCCATATTGCTTCATACGATCTCCATTTTAATTTTATTTATCAGCTACAGGTTTTTTCATCTTAACTCTGAACTTTACTGCCCAATAGATAGCCATCAACCCCAGAACATTTACATTTCCAATAAAATAGTTAAATTTTATATAAAATTGAGCAAGCTTGTTAGGTAGCCATCAACCCTGGAACATTTCAATTTCTAATAATATAATAAGTTTTATAATAATATTTATAATAATATAATAAGTTAAAACTGAGCAAACGCAACCATCTAATTCTTGAATTGTACCAGTCACTTGTGGACAGTGGCTGCTGTATGGGAGACAATGTCCATAACACTATAGAACACTGAACTGTACGGTACTGATCTAGAAAGGGTTGCTATCAGAATGTGATTCACAGTGGAAGCAAACTTGGCCTCCAGTTATTGGCTATGAGACCAAACGAGTTACAATTCTAATATACGACCATGAGTCAGACATAGGCAAGCCTGCTCTCAAGAGGAGAGATGCGAAGTGATGAAGGGGAAATAGATCCCAAATAAGACCAAACCCCAACAGAGAAAACAAAGCTAAAGCAGAATGCTAGGGAATAACTTGCAGCTGATGTTTCAAGCAGCCGCCCCATACTTCCACTGGGTAGCACCATAAAGATGTGCCAGGGTTCTCCAGGGACACTAAATGCATGGAAGGTGGGGACACTTAGCCCATGCCTTATGACAGGGAAGAAGCCCCACAGCTCTGCCTCTCTACCCAGTGGCTTGGTTCCGTTCAAGTCCACGGGGTGCAGAGCAGTGAGCCCTATGGTGTGGTTCTCAGCTGACACTGAAAGTCTGAGAACCCAAGGCAGAGGACCCACTCCTGCAATGCCTGCTGGAGTCTGGAGAAATGTTCTAGTGTCGGATGTCAAAGAGATAAGCCAGTTCGACTGTATGTTTTCTCTAGGCATCCATCCCTAGCCAACTGGCTGGCGTCGGCACACATTGAGGACTGGTTCTCTCTACCGGATCTGTTGAGACTCCCATGACAGTCTTCTTCATAAACCCGTCCTGAGCATACCAAAAGAAATGACGTTTCGTTTGTTTGGTTTTCTTCTTTTTGTTTTTTGTTTGTTTGTTTTTGTGTTTTAGCTTTCTAGGTCTTAATTTATCCTGCCAAGTTGACACTTAAAATAATCTTTGGGGTTTTCTCTGCAGAGTCTAGTTCCTGTGGCCATTCGCCCTGGGATTCCTCAGGGGTTTGGGTAGAGAGGGACGCTCCACAGCAGTGATCTCTATACACCTTGCAGAAGACCTGGCTGCGCGCACCAAGGTTAACCGCTCTGAACTCAGAGGGATGACCCTGGCATCTTGTGCTACAAACTGGGTCCACTGGCGCCACCTATGGATGGGTAGAAGCACTACCCCCGAGGTCTATGCTCAGAGGGAAAGGTCTGTGCCTGGCTGAGGCCAGCCTTGTTATTGTCTCGCTCTGAACAAGAAGGGTAAAACAGCCTCTGGATTCCCTCTTCTCTTGTGTTCCAGCACTGCATTGCTTTCTTCAAGTGTGGCTTGCCTGCGTCTTCGTTTTCTCCTACCAGTTATGCTCACAGCAGGGTGAGAGGAGCTCTCAAATCCTCCTGTCATCCTCATCTTGGCTTCTCCTGCCACCAAGGACCACCTGGGAAAGGGGCGGCACCACCCACGGAGGGCTGGCTAGATCAATTAGTAATCAAGAAAATTCCTCCATAGATATGTCCACAGGCCAATCGGATGGTGGGGATTCCTCAGCTGAGGTTCGCTCTTCCCAGGTGTGTCAAGTTAACAATGGACGCTAATTACGGCAGTTGGAAGGACTGATTCAAATGATAGCTTTTCTCTGGAAAATAACACAGCAGGTGGAGTCACATCAGACATCCCTCCGGTGTATACGCATGCGCCTTTGCCCTGATGCTCTGCTCTGGCAGAACCAGAAACGTTGAAAGCATGGTTGTGCTGTCCTTTCATAGCAGTAGAAATGAGATCTGGGAGATGTTACAGAATTAACCTTCATGGCAAGAAATTGGAGGGTAATTCTGTTACTCTTGTTTTTATTAAGGTGATATAACTTCTTAACCTCAAGTAAATTCTTCAGGTTTAGATAAAATACTTGTTCTACATTAAATTTGCAAGGTAAAAGAGGTAATTAATATAATCAGAGAGAGAAGGAGAGCTCTGACAGTTCGTATTACTCAGGGGCCAGCTAAGCCAGGCAATTTTTTTTTCCTCAGAAAATTCAATCTAATGTCTCATTCATTACCTAATTACCTAAAAATAGGTTTCTGAGATTAGAAACAAAACTGTTTCAATGACACCTGACTTTGCACAAGATGTAAAGACGAAGAACTAAAAATAGAGCAGAAAGCTGGGGTTGATTGTCCTTAAACAGTGACGGCAACAGCTGGGGACGTGGATCACACCTGGGCATGGTGGCACACACCTGTCAAACACTCCAGAGGCTGCGGCAGGAGGCTCACACGTTTGTGTGCAGCCATGCTTTCACCAGGATACCTTCTCAAGCAAAACAAACAACTAACAGATAAATGCCCAAGCTCCCTCAAAACCTGAACAAGTCATGAAATGCATACAAGGTTTGCAGCTAGCTTGATGCTGCTTGTTGCATTTCTGCTTGTGCCATTTTAAAAGATTAATATTCAGAAGTCCAGACATGGATAAATTTCCTGTTTTTTCTCAATTAGTCCCCTTCATTGACAATTTCATGTACATATTTTGTGATACACACACACACACACACACACACACACACACACATATATTATATATATTGAGCGCTCTCACCCTAACCTCTCTTAAGCTCCCTGGCTCTTGCCTAGGCCACTCTTCCCTGCAGATCTCTCCCTGATATTCTTCTCTACTGTTTTCTTTTTGTGACACATGCAGTTTAATGATGACTTTGGGTCTGGGCTTCGGAGCCTGGGGTTCATCATTGCTGGCTCTATTACAGAGGTCTTTCCAGCCCCAACACTGGTTATTAATCTGTCTCGAGCCACTATGTGCAAATCATCTGCAGTGAATTTAGTGCTCTGTGTGTATGTGAACGTGCAGAGGTAATAGGATGCACTTGTAATATCAGGGCCAGAGAGGAAGACACAGGCAGGTCCTGGGAGCTTCCTGGCAAGGCAGCCTAGCCTAATTGACTAGCTCTTAAGAGTGAAATATCCTATCTCACAGAATAAGGGAGAGGATTGCATGGAATGCAATGAAGTGTGTGACCTTTTTCACCCTGTGGGAAGAAACTTTGTGGGAGTGAGGAAAGGCAGGGACTCCTTTCCAAGTTAGAGAGGTACACCATTCCTCTTTGTTGGCTGCAGTACCTCTACTGAGCACAGTGGGTCATTCTGAGCTCTGGGCTTAGGGTTTGGGGATGAACTCAAGTCAGGGTAACTCAGGGGAATAAATAGAAACATTTAAAAAAATGTGATCAGTACTAAAAACCCATCTGAGATTGGAAACTGTAAATAATTATGGCCCCATCAACAAATGTAAATGCTTCACATTCTCTCCAAAGTGACAGATCTAAATCATGGAATGAAAGGGAAGGAATGTTTTTAAACTACCAAACCAGAAAGAGACTGACTGGAATCTTGATCCCAGGCTGACAAGGCGGCTTGGTCAGTGGCTGCTTAACCTATGTGTGTGGGGTTGGGGTGGGAGACTAGCTTGTAACAGCAGCTTCCGAGAAGGCGAAGGCCCTTACCTGGACATTGACTTCCAGCCTAGTCCAAAATATATGAAACAAGTAGAAAGGGAAGAAGGAAGGAAGAAGGAAGGAGGGAGGGAAATTGAGAGGGACGGAGGGAAGGAAGGAGGAAGGGAGAGGGGAAGGAAGGAAGAATAAAAACAAATGTTGTACTCACCGAAATTTTAAATTAACATTTTAAGTAATGGGACAATGCTGGAGGCCCTCAGGTAAGGACCACACACCCAGCGAGTGGCAGAGTCCAGTCGGAACTCTGCTCGCTGCTCTGTTCCATGTCCGTGCTGTGGTCCTTTGGGATGAGAGGGAGGTGTGTACCTGAAGGAAAGACTGGAGCAGAGACTGACTATTGCTCACAGGAAGTCAGTGAAAAGAAGATGAGTCAAACTGGATGAAGATACGGGCAGGAAATATACAGAAAATATGACATTTTCTCGTAAGACAATGAACAGGTCAAAAAGGAAGTGGGGGTTAGCGTGGTAAAGAGAGAAGGGAGCAGACATTGGTATAGCTTGGCACGTAGCTGGTAGCTGAAGGTTTGACGGTACTGTCTTCCCAACCCCCTGCAGGTCATATACAAATCCATCTTTCACTAGGCTGAAATAGAGTAGGAACAGCGATGCTGTCTAAAGACTGAAGGGTTCTTCTCTACCACACGAGCAGAGACTATCCAGAGAGGTTTTATACACTAGGCTTATTCTAGACTATCTCCGGACCGGAAGTCTGCCTGCCTCTTACATATCTGAACCCCACTTGTAGACAAGAAGGACAGCAAACCTGTGGCTTTCAGATGTGGGAACAAAAGGCTAATTAGAAAGGTTGCAGAGCTGAATGGAAGGAACCACAAACTGAGCAGCAAGCTCAGGAAGAGAAAAGAACCTTTAGCATGTGCTAAATCTTCTCCACTCAAGAGTCCGTGTTTCCTGACCCAGCCCACGGAAGTACCTAGCTCTCACCTCCTAAACCAATCTAGAGCCCAAGGCATGTAGCGTCTCCTCCACAGCAGACCTCAAAGCCCCCGTTCTCAACCCACTCCATGGTCCCACCTGTATATCTTTTAACTAATGAACTACACGGAGTACTACCCCGTTCTGTCCACCAAACACATGGACTCCATGCCCTTTCTTTTCTTCACATTACCACTTCAGTTCTGTAGCTACGGTGCTCACCACCTCCTCGAGCACCCAGTTTCCCCTTCTCTCCTCCTCACCCTCCTCACCATTGTCTCACAGTCCTCCCATGGTGCTGCTCTCTTGCCCAGCCTTCGCGTGATACCCAGCTGTCCATAGAGTGAACTCAGCTCTTGATGGGATAGAAGGTCATGTGCCAGCCTTCCATAGAGTGGACTAAGCTCTTGGTGGGATAGAAAGTCATGTTTCCCTATTCTATGTTTGTGCTGATGCTCTGCCATCGGAATTGCCTTGACTGGTCTTTCTGACACACAAAGCTTGCAGGACTCTTACTCAAAGGTAGGATCAGGCACTACCTGCTTCATGGAGCCTTTGGGGGCACTTAGCCCCAGGACAGTGACTTCTGCCTTTGGCACTTTGTGGTATCCAAACTTATTCTCATGATTCTCTTAACCTGTACTGCTTCTTTGTCTTTATAAATTATACTTTGAACTCAGTGATGACATCTTGTAACATCAATAACATAGAAAAGGAGTACCTAATAGACCAACCTAGTACCTATCTGAACTTCAAATGTGTTCACATTTCAATAAAAGAAGGGAATTTTCTCTTTTAAAATATATAGCACAGACTGGAATTAAAGTCTTAACAGAAAGGATCACCACAAAACCTCATGGTCATTTCAGAAATGTTCAGGAAGAAATCACCCTAAGGCAGCAGCAGGCTAACTCATCCCTTGATGTTGACATTCTGTGCTTACCTTTCCAGTGCATCCTACGAGAGGGCAAGATCATCCCCCCCACCCCCACCCCCAACCTGGCAGGTCTGGAGAAAGGGAAAGTGATATAACAATCTACCCAGGACTTTCTAAATTCTCATAAAAGTTGTAAGGGTGAGTTCGCCTGAACTCTATAAACCAATGCAGTGAACCGAAGGCAGCAGAGTCTACAACGGAAAACCTTGCAAACTTTCACACCACACACTCAGCAGCAGCTACAAAATGATCACAGGAAAGAACAAAAGTTAGAACCAGAGAGGGTAAAGCTTCACCACCAACCTTCTGTTCTGTGTGCAGATGTTTGGCAGAACTGGGCTTTCTGGAGCTCATGGAATATCTCACTGCCTGTGATGGGAACAAGCTACACCCCATCTGAGTAGCTCGGCATATGATCACGCCTGAAATATGATATACACAATCTTAACCCATGGCAGGCTAAAATCTCACTGGACTAAATCTTATTCATACAAGTCTAAGACTGCATGAAGCCCTCAGGTGGCCCATTAACAAACACTGGAAATAGCTGATATACAGTGTGCTAGAATTAGTATGTATCTTTCTAAATAACTGAAGATGAAGATTGCTTTTATTTTTCTTCCTAAATGCTGTGATTTTAAAATTATGCCATTTTAGTAATTTTTTTCCTCTACTGGTGAATACTCATGAGTATTTAGTTCTCCCTGAATCAGTGCCTTACATAGTTTCTGACTGGTAGACTGGGGGTGGTTACAGACACATGTGTAGAGCCAGGCTAGTTCATATAGGGGCTAGTCAGGAAGAGGTAAAGTGGATTTACTGTTTGAGCAACTAGAAGCCTGGAGTATATAAACTTAGATTTCTGGAGCATGGTATTGCATGTGTCTACAGATAAGAAGAGAAAATAGAAAGATTGAGCTGTCAATCACAATGAATTCAAGCTATTTTATAAACGTGGAATTCAAACGGCCACATCTTTTCAGCTCAGACATTCACTCGGAAGCATCTTCAGTTTGAAGCTGTTTGTACAACATATTTGGGAAATAGTCTTAGGTCTTTGCAGAAGACCCAATAGAGAGATGGCCCAATAGGGTGGAATGAGTATCAGTCAGGTTTCAATCAGGGAGATTGAAGGAGAGGTCACGGTCATGTATGGCCATTAGAATTACCCAGATGATGGGAGATTGAAAGGAGAGGTCATGGGCATGCATGGCCACTAATTCTAAGTCCAAATTGTTCTCCAATCATGGCTTCAAGCCATGATTCTTTTCCAGTCCTGACCAATGAGGATATGGGTTATTTGGAACAAGAGTTAAAAGCACATTTATCATTTCATTGCTTCCTCAGAATATAAACACCAACCATGGGCATCTAAGCTGCCAGGAAAAGGAGCCACGAGTCTCTTTTATCCCCATTCTACTGTGGCCACATGTAGTCTCCAGCCCACAGTACCCCAGCTGGAGCTTGACTCAAGCAGATCTTGGAAAGCATGAAGACAGTTGCAGTACCCCTGGTAGATCTCAGAGATGAGCCACTCACTTCCATCAGGGAGGATGCCAATTACCACATGGCTGGAAAGAGAAACTCTGGTCATGACACAAACACTGGCTTCTGTGTGCTGGTCCTCAAACAATCAAGAGGAAGATGATGAATCACAGAGACGTGTTGCTGTTCATTTGTTTCAAGATGGAAAGGGTTGGTTTGCCTCTAATCCTTAGGTTTCCATTCAGTGTGTGCCCTGTATGCTATGGTTCTACAAAGCCTGTTTCCTGTTTCAATTTCCTTGGATTCTCTGTCACCTTTCTGTTATCCCCTCCCCCAGCTTCATCACAACTGTAAAGCCTCTTGACCCTGTCTCCAGCTGGAGAGTCTGTTGACTTTATGTTCAGAGGTTCAACTTCTTCCTAAAGCACCTTATAGATACAATGAGATTCCACACTCAAAATATCTCGAATCTAATTAACTACTATAAGTTCTTCTTGAAGCTAAAGCTCTCCTAATACAAACCTAACTGGGAAATGCCTTTGATGGCTCTCAGGTTGAGAACACTGCTCAGTGTTCTTCTGCACACACCTCTGGCCACCCAGCTTTCCTCTGACATCCTCTAGTGGATAACCCTGTCAAGGACTACTCTCTTCATGTCAAACATAAATTGATGTCTTTCAATTTTACTCCCTTTCTCTTTTAATTATTCTTTTGCTCTTTGATTGTTTGATTGTAACCTCATAAGTTAATTAATAGATCAGTTAATATGCATACTCTTGGAGTGCCCCCCCCCAAGATCACATGGGTCCCCCTTCTTTACTGCTTTCAGGTAACTTTCCCATGTAGGATAATCCTCAGCCTACCACAAGGCAATGTTTATCTGCTGACCATGTGCTCCTGTGTTTACAAATTGATTTTGATATTTTCTTACAGATTATTTTGGTGTGTGTATGTGTGTGTGTGTGTGTGTGTGTGTGTGTGTGTGTATGATGAGTTAAAATATAGAGAAACAAGTAGTAAAGAAGCAAAAGTCCATAGAGAAAATATAAATATAGAACCATAACTCATAGTAAGACTACTTTATGATGTTATTACAGGCAACAATGAGATATTGAATATCTTTGAGTATAAAACATAATCACCATCGTGTCAACTTTTATAGTATATTATTGATGCACCAAAGAGAAATCTGGAGAACAGTCAGATGACCAATAGACTCATAAGCAAAATGATAACTTTATAATACACATGGGAAAAAAGGATGCTGAGAAGAAAGTAGTTATGGTGGCATGTAGGTACCAATGACTAGATGACCTACTTAGGTCTCATCATCTGGGTTCTATTTCTTCTCTGCCAGGAGAGTGGGGTAAATACTACCTGAATGCATGAGTTTTGTGCTGGTGTGTTTTAGTGTCTAGACTTTACCTGTTACTGTTATAAGTGGCACAAGGAGAGAGAGAGTGGACAAACTATTTGAAGGACTATGGAATCCCCCAAAGAAATAATTAGCTATAGTCACAGGTGCAGGTGATGTAGATGGCCAAGACCTCCCACATTCTACTCAATGGCCGTTCATTTATAATTTCATGGCAAACCTTTAAAAGGGAACCAAACAAAATGACAAGCGTCAAACATGGAAGCCTGCAGGTGTTGCTCAGTGAGTGTCAGGACCTGAGTTCAAATCCCCAGTAACCATGCTTTTTATTTTTTGTTTTTTTAGAAGAAGAAGAAGAAGAAGAAGAAGAAGAAGAAGAAGAAGAAGAAGAAGAAAAGAAAGAAAGAAAGAAAGAAAGAAAGAAAGAAAGAAAGAAAGATAAAGCAGGCATCCCATCCCTGTGCTTGGCTATAAACTAAGCTTTGGCATAGAAGCAGATGGAATCCTGATAGCCACTGTCCAATCAGGCTAGGTGGGAAGGTGAGCATCAAGTTTAGGGGGAGACCTGTCAATAAAGCTTCATAGAAGAAAGTAGCAGATGAGAAGCGCCCAATGTCCTCATCTGGTCTCCACTGAGCATCCATGGGCATGCCCTCTTGTATACTCGTACATACCATACATACACATATGTATACCCAGACATACCATATATCCATGTACATATACACACATGTAAACATAATGGCAGCTCAACTGTGTATCTCATGATAGCCCAAAGGAAAGCCTATGGATTACTTTCTACCCGGAAAAGCCCTGGAGAAATGTCATCAGGTCACATCAGACTGATGGCCTGGTACATATGGATCCTTCGTGAAAAGCCACTTGTGGAATTCATGTTCTTTCCTGGATGATGTTTGTTTTGCAGGTTCCTTTTCAGATGCTCATGACTCCCTCTCCTGGGAGCATCACACTTGTCTGAATTCCTTTGCCATTGTCATTTCAGCCATGGGTGTGGTAGCTATGGAGACAGGTGAGAGTAGAATTGTTACATAGGTTCACAGCAACCCTCTGGTTTTATGTGCAGCTTAAATGAAAAGAGTAGGCTTACTTTCATAAGCAGTTTCAATTGCCTGAACAAATTCCCAAGGTCTAGATTTCTCCAATCTTCCAAAATATACATGAAATATGAATATATCATACAATGCAAATGAAAACCACGAAAAAGATGTTGACTTTATTACAGTTAAATGAGGAAGAATCTATCTACGAAGAGACTTGGGGTAGATTTCCAAACAACACTTGTGTTGGGATTTTCAGCCTGGAGATGAGAAAGATGACAGATGAAAGAGAGGTAGGTGTCTGTTTGAAGAAGCTCAGAGCCACACTGGGGCATGGTCTACTGACCTTCTGTGTTGTGTCTCCCTTTGTCTAAACAGTGGTGCTTAAATCTATCACAAAAACCTTTCCTTAAACTTCAACCTCAACTCCAGTTAAATGGAATGGAAAATAAATAAAAATTTAAAAATTAAGAGAAAAATCTTTTAGCTCCAATATAAATCACATTTTTTCACTCCTGCCCCACCTTGTCTGTTTGTACACAGAACACCTTCCAAGTGTCTTTTCTGTCTTCTTAAATGTTTGCAGATGAAGGTTTGAGACAGGGCTGTACACATCCTTAGGTTGCAGAGTACTCTGGACACCCTTCCAAACTGTGGGAAAGTTCTTAACTTCAAAGACCTGCCATGAATTATGGCAGAAATCCAAGGGAAAGATGCTCACAGAGATGACCATGCAATGAGGCTCCTTCAACATTAGTGCACAGTAAACTTTATCATTTTAGTTTACTTATAATATGTGTCCTAAAGCCATGGTCACATGCAAGAGAATAGGGAGTGTTATTTACTTTAAATGATAGAAAAGCAATATGGAAGTTATGAATCCCGCAGAGTAGAAATTGTTCCTACATGTCAAATACCTACAAGTCTTGTCACACTGAACTTTATTTGAACCTCAAAGAATATGGAATTAATTTGCATTTCATTATGGACTAGAAATTCCCTTTGCACCATACAAGGTGACTTCAGAGCGAATGTGCTCTGTATATCTCTGCAGCTACAGGTCCTGTGAGCACCAATCCTGAAACTCCAGGCAGAAAGGTTGAGGCTGGATGGTTTAATCAATACACATCAGATGCAGTACCTTTATAGAAAACCTGTCCTCAATCTCTCAATGTCTCAGCCACAAATGCGTCATCCCACATTGCCCTGACTCTCCACTAGCTCAGTTCTATCCACCATAACCACACTAATGGCATCACATCAAAATGGAGTGAAAACAGGAATAGAAAATATCCAGCTACTTCTATGGAAGGAAGGCAACCTGCACAAAGAGCAAAGTCTTAGGTGACCCCTCCAAGGATCCAACCTTTATCACCTGTGCATCAAGGATGAGAAAGCAGTGTGTTCCAACTTAGTCTACAGACAGTGCTATACCAACAGAGCACAGCAGGGCAGCAGAGTGTAACGCTGGTGTCTGCTCTACCCCAGGAGACGAGGTTCATGACAAAGAATCAGTAACAGCTTGAGTTGAGAAGTTTCACAGAGGCCCATATAGTGAGAAGACTTGGCGCAGTATGATGCTGTCAGGACGTAGGGGAACCTACTAGGTTACTGATGGACTTGGGGAATGCCTTCAAAGGGACTGTGGGACACAGTCTTGTCTCTATCTCTCTGTTTTGTCTCTTTCTGTCTCTGTCTCTGTCTCTCTGTGAGTGTATATGTGTGTGTGTACACATGTGTATTGTGTGCCTATGCGTATGTGTGAATGTGTGTGGTATGTGTGCACACATGTGTGTGTCCATGTATATGTGAGTGTGCATGTGAGTGCACACGTGTGTGTGCATGCACATATGCTTTTGTGTGTATTGTATGCCTGTGTGTATGTGTGGTGTGTGTGTGTGTATGTGTGTGTATATGTGCGTGTATGTGTGCATGTGTGTGTAAGCATGTGTGAGGGTGGACACTCCACATGCATAGATGTCAGAGAACAAACTCAGATCCCCATCTTCACCTTCTACTTTGATAGGAGCATGGTCTCTGTTGCATTGCTATGTGGATCATGCTACCCATGAGCCTCTGGGATTCTCCTAGCTCTCCGTGTCTAGCAGTGCTGGGACTGAATATGTGCTGCTCATTCTCTCTGCCTCAATGTGAGTCCAGGGGACTTAATCTCAGATCCTCACACTTGCATAGCAGTAGTGTCACCCACTGAGCCATCTCCACAGCTCTCTTGCTCTTTCTTAGTTGGTCATTGTAGGCCTTTCATCACAGTATTTCCTGGGGAGAATGATTTGGGAGTCTGCGTAATAAAAGCTCACATAGGAAAACCTATAATCCTCACATAATGGACATAAAATTTATAAAATAAGAAGGAAAATCAAAACATGGTCTTTTGATTCTACTGCCTAGAAATTGTCCTTTCTGGGAAAGTATCTGTTGGTCACACCCTGGGCCTCTACAGGTGTGAACAAAACTCATTTCAAGAGGGGTGTGCTTCAGTGGGCCGATGATCAGTGCTTTGACTCATTATCTGGACAGTGAGAGAAGCTCTGGGATACCCACCTGGCATGTCTGCCTAAACATCCCAGACTACATGTTTCCGAGAATGAACACAGCAACTCTCATAGACAGCATATTTATAAAAGTTGTATACATCCCAGAAACCAGGAAGGTATCTACCTAGATTCTAAGTTTTGAAGTCAATAATGCAAGCCTTCTGTCTCTGTAAAAACAATTTAATGCTTGGAACCTGTGTCGTTTCATAGGTACTACACTGAGTTACCGTTGAGACAGTTACCACATAGCTATCCTGTCTTCTGACCTGTGAGCAGTTACTGAATTTCCACATACCTAGATCTTACCTAAGTTCTTACAGCCCTATTTTGTAGACTTTCATGCAAAATCTTTTATGGTTATAATTGTCTATTTTTTTTTAATTTTTGTTATTTCAAGTGCAATGTCTCTGTTGGTCTTATTTTTCAGAGTGTTTACCACTAACATATAGATATGCAATTGATTTTTGCGTATTGGTTTTGAATTCTCTATGGAGACCAGTGTTGTTAATTTGCTTTCAGGGTCACAGCTGTGCACCTCCTCTCCCCATAGATTCCACCACCCTTTGAAGGTTTGAGGTGGATTGTTGGTTGGCTGGCTAGCATGGAAGCCTCAGGTAGCTTCAGTCACCTACACCCAAACACTGAAAAATATGTCCTGGAGAAAGATATCACTCAAGTCATGCAACAATAGTGGAGTTTCTAGGAAACTGTGGTATAGGTCAGTCAATGAGACTTTTAAATTTTAAACTTTTATGCATGTATGTATCATGAATGTACTCACTCATACTCCTTTACTTGTCTGTCCTTCTGTTCCTTGATTCTCCGCTTCTAGCTGATCCTCAGTGTCCCCTTAAACAACTTTATGTTTACCTTCAAGTCATGTACACATACACCATATATATATATATATGTATATATGTATGAATATATGATATCTAGTACTACAAATGAGAGAAAAAAAGTAAAACATCTGCCTTTCTGCTATTTCTCTCTTCTATATGGCCAGAGAAAGTTCCATTGTGTGTAGAGGCCACATTCTGCCCCTCTGTTTTTAGATACCTAGGTTGGTTACACCATTCAGCTATTGTGAAGTGTGCTGCAGTATACACTGATGGGCAAGTGTCTTTGTGATATGTCTACTTGCAATCTTTAGGTAAATGAATACCGAGTGGTACAACTGGGCCATGTAGAAGTGAAACAGCTATAGTTCTTGAGAAACTTCCATACTGACTTGCAGGCTACGTATTCAACAGAGGATTACTATTGACACTATGTGAAGAACATAATAGGACTCATTGCTGAGCTGAGGATCCAGTCCAGCCCCTTCACTAGGTAGGCTGCTGGCGATCCTAGCTAACTACAACAGGTGAAAAGGGCTAGAAGAGGAGATCAATGTTCAGTCCCACAAAACGCTGTCCTCATCCACATTCATCAAATTCCTCTTGGAGGATTTTAGCTGCTTTTCACATTTCTAAGCTCATTAGTCTTTCTGCAGATGCTTTAAAAATGTTTTTACCGTATACTGGTAGAGGTCTTAATTCGACCATTCAAAGGTTTCTTTTTTTCCCGATTTTTAGAGAAAAAGGGTTTGACTATCTACAACATGTGCTGGGTTTATCCCATTTCCTGTCCTGTACCTACAGAGAAAATCATCAAATACATTTTTCTTATCAGTAAGCATAACTGCAAATCATGGTTTGATATATTTCTTCCTTGAGGTCTCTGTTCTGTTCATTTCTGATCACAGAGCTGTGTGATAACACATTCTCTTATAGGGTTAAAAGGCCAATTAGCAAACATTTCTAGTAATAGCTGAGAATTTTAAGGAAGTAAGAAGTGCACGCTGCTGGGATTGCTATATTAGTTTTGAGTGAAGGCAGAGAAATAGATTTGCTCTCTTACGTACAAAACATTTTACTTAAGCAGAGCTCTAAAATGGAGTGAGAAAATCTTGAGAGGATGAAGGAGGTTGGGGTTGGGTGCAAGAAGCTGGGTGTTGGAGGTTGGATATTGGGTGTTGGAAGTTGTGGATTTGAAGCTGCAGGTTGGAGGTTGAATTTTGGATGATAGATATTGGAGGTTGAGTGGTACAGAAAGAACCTACTGCTGGACCTCTGGACTAAAAACAGTTCTTTGTGGTTCTGATGTATGGACCTTGATGAAAATGTAGAGAATGACTATGCACAAACTTCCTCAGAAGTGCAAGAGGAGCTGGGCTCACGGTGGAGCCAGGAATCAAGCAGGAGACCAATCAGTGTTTACCTTTTTCTCCCTTTCTTTTCCATTTGGATAATTTGTGTGCTTTTTTTCCTGTTTCACTTATAAAACTCTCTTCACATTGACATGCTGATAAAGAGGAACCATCTAAAAGGAAGCAATTTTGAAAACTAAATCCCTGGAATGAAGGGGGTTGATTAAGAAGGCTTCAACTGCATCAGTATGCTTACGTTCACTGCATTGCTGTTGCTGTCTTAAACAGGCCTAGCACTGAGTCTCAAAAATCTGAGGAGGAGGAGGAGGAGGAGGAAGAGGAGGAGGAGGAGGAAAAGGAGGAGGAGGACTATAAATTATCTAGGACCCCTTTCACAGGCAACTAAAATGAATTTAATCCAGCTATTCTCCAAATAATCACAGTTCTCCAAAATTCTGGGTTTCCCTTACTTTAAGATCATCAAGGGGAAAGAGGCAGTCTGGTACGCTGGCTCCTAGAGACTCTGAGCTACTACTGTTGGGGCCATTGATGCTGAACATCCTGAATGCCTTGCTTTCACCTCTCTTGATGTCTCTCATTCATTCTACCTCCTGCAGGATCAACCAGAGCCAACAAACACTTGCTGCTTGGTATACATTCCTTTTTCTTGTGTTGTGCATATGTTTCTGTGGATCCAATCCAGAGCTTCCTTAGACTCTACCTTGGGACTCCATCACCAGGAGTAGATGCAGTTGCCTGCCAAGCTCTGTTATTCACAAAGATCCAGGTCCATTTCCTAACAGGACTAGTGTCTGCTGTGTGACCCATTCCTTTTCTTCAAGTCTCACCTGCCCTGTCATCTATAACAGCTGTTCACTGCATTGGTAGCAAAGGCATCCTTTGCATGGGCTCATCCACTCTGCTGCATCAGGACCCCTGAGGAATGTCTGACATCTATCCAAGGAAATGATTTGCTTCTCTCCCTCCCCCTGCCTCCTCTTCAGTCAGTCTACAACTGCAAGTCTTTCTTCCAGGTCATCAATTTCTAGGTGCCAATGGCAAGTGGAGCAACCACTACCCTGGGGAGACGGCAAATGGGCAGATTGTAGGATCATCATTGCCAGCACTTAACAGCTGAGAGTAGCTGCAATGCAGGCTGCCCCTACCAGGAACCCAGTGGGAAAGATGCCTGTGGAGCCCAAAGGCTCCCACAGGCTACTACAGAAGGCTCTGGGCAAGCTCCACCAAGAAGTGGAAGAAGAAAGGAGGGAAAGAAGGAGACCTAGGAAGGGAAACAAACTGTGCTCCCCTCTCCACATACCCTCAAGGATAATTTATAAGTTGTATTGAAAACTTTTTTTTTTTTTTTTTGCGTTGCTTAGACTGGGTGTAAGGAGAGGCTTGAACACCTGAGTAGCTGTGGCAGAGTGAGCAGTAAGTGAATCAAATCAGGTTAGAATATCTCACGTTGATGTTGGTGATGATGCCCCCACCCAGCAATCCTCTGTCCTGGGAGGGATTGCCCAGCAGACAAGGTGGCACTTTCTAGCTCTGAAATTAATCTTCACAGAGGAAAATGATAATTGCATGCAGCTACCATCTCTCTCTGCTACCATCACTTCCTATCACACGGTTTCTCCCAATGACGTGATGAAAAGTAACACGAAGCCTTGACTCTCCCCCTTTTAATATTACTAATGCTCACTGAACCATATTTAATTACAGGAATGTATATTGATACATGGAGCATAATCAGGTCAGGGACCGGAGCTGGAATTGATTGAGGACAGCTCTTTCACACTCATTTCAATTTATGAGTGCTCCGACGCAGACAGATAGTGAAAAGGATTTAATTTCCGTGTGTGGTGTTTGCTCATTCTTTATAATGTAAGCATTCATTGAACATGCTTCGTGTCAGCATGGAGCAGCCAAGCTGATCCATTTTTCATAAACGGGGGTCACAGGTCAATCTTGAGCAAGTTCTGGGCAATCTAGTTATAGAAATGTTCTCCTGTTTGGTCTGCTGTGATGGGCAGGACTAAGAGAAATTGTCACTGGAACATGATGCATCTTCAGCTAGGGAAGGGTGCCTCCTGAGAAGGTTGGCTCTGACTACACTGTCCTGTTGGCTTGGGTGCATAGAGAACATTGCCAAGCCACCCCTTCATGATGTGTGCTGAGTCCATTCATCCCAGAGGGTGAGTGTAGACTCCTGAGTTTAGGCCAGCAGGTTTTGATAAGGTTTACTTCGGTGGACAGGATATCTGTCCAAACAATCCACACAGACTTAGTAAAGAGGCTTACCATTTACATACATGCGTGTGTGTGTGTGTGGGGGGTATGTATGAGAGAGAGAGAGAGAGAGAGAGAGAGAGAGAGAGAGAGAGAGAAGGAAAATATTTAATTGGTCCTGATATACAGCTTCAGAGGTTTAGTCCATTATCATCATGGTAGGAAGCATGCCAGTGTGTAGGTAGACATGGGGCTGGAAGGACTAAAGTTCTACATCTTGATCTGCAAACAGCAGAACAACCAACTAAATTCTACACTGGACAGAGTTTGAGTATAGGAAAGCTCAAAGTCCACAGTGAAGTATTCCCTCCAACTAGGCCATACCTCCTAATAGTGCCACTTCTTGTGGGCCAAGCATCCAAACACATAAGTCTATGGGAGCCAAATGTATCCAAACCACCACATATAGTAACATGAAATTTAAATGTATAATACCAAGCTTTGAAAAGGAATTGCCCTTAAAATGGGGATATAAAATGGAAAATTACAATTTTGAAAAGGTTTTCTTAAATAGTATCTAAGGAAATAAAGTCCTTTATGCCCATTCCCTATCCCAAAACATAATAGGCTAGAGAGGGAAGCATCTTTTCACAGCTTAAAAGCAAAAGTTACTATCGGAATGATGGATTTGGTGCTGTCTCAGATGATGAGACTTGGGGTTATCCACACATCCCCGTGTAGCCTGCCCCCTGGGAGACACATCAAATGTTTTTAGCTTTAGTTGTAGGAGCGACATGAATTTCTCTGACCTTCTTTTTCTTTTACAGCTCTCTTTAACAGATTAATACTTGTTCAAGGTCTTGAAATGTTGAGAGGCAAGATATTTCAACACATACTAGAAAAATATATGGACAGAGTTATTGTTAAGAGATGAGAAAGAAAAAAATAGAAAGCACCAGAGGCAGAGGGGGTAAAACAAACAAACAAACAAACAACAATTGACCTAAATGTCCAGGCTCAATGGGAAATAACAATATATACTGGGCTTTCACTCCTGAGAAAGGGACATACCTTAATGGAGAGATTTTAGGGGAAAGACAGGGATATGTTCAAATCAGAAGGCCGTTGATGATGATTGATGTGTGGCATGTATCATATAGCTCTAGATTGTCTCATTCAGGACAGAAAATGCTGGAAAGAGATAAATGAGAATTTCCTAAGAGCAGGTATCTAATGGCTACCCACATAGAAAAGTCCCAGGGGCTACCTTGGCTCAGAAGAACAATGCTTTTATCATGTCAGGTGAGATGCTTGCAGGGCCAACTAGACTCAGTTCTTGAGTCAGGCAGGTCAACAGCATTTACTCAGAGTAAGAGGAAAATAACAGCAAAAGACGTGATGCACATGTGTGTGCAGAATCTGACAACCTACCCAAGGCTGTAAGATTGGTTACATTTTATTTTCCTTCTGGTGGTAAAATAACCTGAGAAATACAGAAGCCACAGGCGCTACCCTCTCTCCCATGGAAGGCGAGGTACAGTTAAATTAGCACCAAGGAGGCTTCCTGGGTGTTCCTCACGCAACTTCGTAACAACTCGTCTTATGAAGCATTTGCTTGTTCCGGTGATGAAGAACATGGAATTTGTCTATCTTCCTTTTCTTCTCACCCCCAGGCCTCTGGAGGGAAGGAGTGAGTTTCTGTCTGAGGCAGCAGAATCCCATTTCCCTAGTACTTAAGACTGCAATTTTCTTTCATTGTGAATGAGTTTATATAGTGACTTCTTTTGGCATATAAGACAGCCAATCTTCACAGTATCTCTTAATCTCATGGTTCTGTCTGAAAATACAGCAAAAGAAGACAGAACCTTATTTCCCATGTATGACCTATTATCGACTTTAAAAACATCAAATAGGATGCTAGTCGTTCTTAAACCAATAAAAAAAGTGAATTTAAGAATTTGTCATTTAAAATGTGAGTCACAGAGCACCACACTGCCTATCTTATGTGTATTTTTTATCAACCATACCTGCAAAATGCCAAAGAAGCCAGATAAGTTCTACTTAAATTCATTGATTCTAATCAGTAACTCAGAAGTCTGTGACTTGTGCCCTGTGAGTTGATGCCAGCCGAAGCATATGTTTGTCAATAAAGATTTATTAAAGGCTGGTCATTTCCATTTATTTATACAGGCTTTGTTTTCAATGGCAGAATAATTACAGCAGCAAATACATAAACACCAAAGGCAAAAATTCTTTTACCCAGCTCTTTACAGAAAATATTTGCTGACATCTATGCTTAGTGAAGAAACTTTTATGCTACATTAGATTAAATATGTATAGAATTTCTGATTTTTCTAACACTCTGTTATTCCATTATTAAGATACATGGAGTTGGGTGTGGTAGCCTACACACATAAACCTTGCACTTGGGAGCTGAGACTAGAGGTCTTGAGGTCACAACCAGTTCTGTCTATATAGCAAGACATTGTTTAAAAAAAAAAAAAACAACCCAAAAGTTAATTGATTACTTATTAACAAGCTGCACAGGGAGGCAGGGAGTTCTGAAGAGCCCTGTGTCAGTGGTGGGTATGTCTATTCTTACCTTTCTCTCAAAACTTCTCCGTGAGGTGATATTTTAATGCTCAAGACATTTAGAGCAAACCAGAACCAGGAATTTTCACACAGCTCCTAACATAAAATGCATATTTTCCAAATGTCTTCTGGAATTTTCAGTCCCTCCGTTCCTGGTTCATGATGAGAGATGGCCACAGACAAACAATTTCCTTGCGCTCCCATTATTTTTGTTTGTCTCTCAGCCTGCTCTGTTTCATAGTAGACTTCTGGGCTTTGTTGTGAATAGTGAGTGTTTACTCAGAATTCTTCACACTGTCATTGAATATTTTTAGATGAACTATAACTCCCCGCTAACCTATATTCTATGTGCAAAGAATATTAATGTGAGACTTTGAATCAATCTCACAGCTTTTGTTGTTTGCCAGTGTGGATATAAATAATGTCTGTGCAGTTATTATCTTCCCAATGTTTTTCCCGTCAGCTCCTCTCTCTGAGCATATGCATTCTAGCAGATGGGACGCTATGAACACTATTATAATGATGTGATTAAGAATACTCTGAAGTTATTCAGCATTACTAATTTTGTAATGACTTTTTCTAAAACACTACTACTGTCTAAGAGAAAAGGATAAAATCCACACTGCTAATGAATGCAACTAGTTACAAGGCCCTTACTAAGGACCTGGGATTCATAAGTGCTCGCTCCAGTACCAAGTACGATTCTCTGAGTGAACTAGGCATAGTAGCCAATGGGATTGCAAGGATTGGGAGCCCTGTGGCTAACAGTACCTTGATGGGAATGGAAAGGTTCTCCCAAGGAGAAAAAGAATTTCCAAGTGTTTTCCAGGCAGTCAGGAAACTCGTGATTGTGGCAAAGGAAGGGACAGGGAAGCACTAAGATTCAGGAAGTCAGCTTGATGCTGGGTGACACATAGGGAATGTGACATAATGAGGTAGCAGCAGAAGACAAAGACCCCCAACTCTAATGTCATGCCCAGGATTTAGACTAGCTCCCATAAGCTAAGAGTGTCTATATAAAAGAATAGAAAAAGGCACCATCATTTGTGGGCTGCCTTTAAAAGGCACAAACTAAGAAGATGAAAGAAAAGAGGGATTCAAAGACTAACATAAGAGGAGTACATTTTTTTTCAACTGAACTAGGGATGGGACATTAGGAGTTGGGAAGAGAGAATGAGTTATAAACAGAATAGCTACAGAGCACAATGTCTCATTACTAATACACTGTGTCTCATTATGAATGGCCCCAACTCAGTTGGAAGGGAATCAAGATTATCTTCAAGTTTGGTGCCATGAGTCCTGAGGTATGGATCCTAATATGTAGGCAATGGAAGAGTAAGGACTCCAGCATGAAGGGATGGGGATTAGAATTATGTGCCACAAGAGACTGGCTGAATCCTGGAATAGATGTTGAAAAGAAGCAGGACTAGGAAAAGATACAACTATACTGAAAAAAAAATAGTATTAAATAACAGCTAAAACTGTCCATGGAAAGGGCTGAGGAGAAAGAAAAGGCAAGACAGCACAGAGCCATGGAGGCCAAGAAGAGGGAGAAGTAACATATTCAGAAGAGCAGAAACCCCCATGGGACTCTGGGGTTCAGGGGGGAAAATGAGTCTATGTGTTCAACTGGTGACAGGATATAGAGAAGAGGTGCTTTGAGCAAGAAGTGGTCCTGTGGAGAAAAATGAGGGAGGCAGTCTGACTGTAAGAACTGGAGAATAGATCCTGATAATCTCAGGTTTGCTTGAGTAAGAAAGCAGAGAAATAGCATATTGTGCTAAGGGGTATGCCTCCCATGACTGGCCATGACACCAAGAATGTCAGTGGCTTGAGAGATAGGTTGATTGATGGAATCCAGTCCTGAGACATGATGAACACATAAAATAAAAGGAGAATCATTGGTGGTCATTGTCTTGGCAAAAACGTAATAAGGATGATGGGGAAAGGCATTCATTTGTCTAGAAACACGTCTGTTTACATTAGTGGATGAGTACCCAAACGTAGAAGAAGAATGTAGGAGGTGGAGGAAGTCCACATTTGCCCACCCATCTTCCGAGATTGAGGCATGGGCTGTGAGTCAGCTGGAAGATGGCTTTAGATCAAAAATTCAAGATGTGGTGCAATCTCTGGGAGCAACACTGTGGGTGTGGCCAAGGCCAAGGGCAAGGCAAATACTTATGAGTGGCAATAGTGGAGTTGTTGAAAGTCTTAACAAAAATTTTAAAATATTTTCTCCTTAAAGCAAGATAGCTGTGCTCTACTGCCCGTGGAGAGATGACATTCTGTAATGCTAGTTGAAACAATCTCCTTAATGCCCTCTTATCAACGTGCTGTGTGACAGACAGGAGGAAAGAAAATAATCTCCTATGTTCCCAGCATTTTTGTCACCTCTCCACTTACATGACTTTTACCATATCCATTTACTTTATCAAGTATCATTTCAAGGGTTGAGAAGAAGCTGGATGAAGGGCTTGACATGCAAATATAAGGTCTCCCCGGAACCCCTGTAAAAGCAAGACAGGTTTGGAAACTACCTCTAATCCCAATGCATAGGATGCAGTGACAGATGATCCCTGGGGCGAGCTGGATACATAAACTCTAGAGAATTGGCAAGCTCTGGGTTTCTTGAGAGACCCTGATTCAGGAAGGTACCAAGTGATGGAGGAAGGCACCCATCCTCAACATTGAGCCTTCCTACACCTGTGCATGTTTGTGCACACACATTCACACACATGCAAACACATAGACTTACCCACACAAAAATCCTTCATTTCAAAAGGAAACAATACAAAACTAAAAGAGGAAGCTCATTCCACTGTATTATAAGGAAACAGCAAGTGCATTGAATAAAAAATTAAAAGGCTATCCCATAATATGACCACAGTGTTCCCAGAATCCTACTATGTGTAGTGGGGAGATTCTCTTCGAGAGTTGCCAGCATGACATTTCCCTCTTTAATTCAGTCAGGAGAAGAGGCGGAAAATAAAGATGACCTTATCACAGTAGGATTTAGTAGTTGGATGTGCCCAGTCGGACTACCTTATAAAGCCCCCAGTGTCAAGGTGGTACTGGTCTCACTGTGTATGAAAGTAGATGCAGGATCTTTTTCATTCTCTTCTTGGGCTGTAGGGTAGCAAAATCTTTGAAGGTCAGAAGGGCTGTAGAATTAAGTTTTGGGAGGTATGGGGTTCAGTGGTAGACTACCCACAACTTGCAAGCCTAGGATACTCACCTGTTCATACACAGAGGTACCAGTGGGCTCTAGGGTCAGAGGGGAAGTTAAGAAAATACAGCTGCAGGTGTCCCCTACAAAGGGTGCCCTGCTCAGCCTGAGTCTGAGAGATGGGGGGTCGGTGGGGATTGAGGAATCTTCAGGTCAGCTTGAATTCTAGGACCAAGAAATTATAAAGCTCTCTTCCTTGGCCAACTGAACATGTAGTAGTAAGACCCTAAAGTGATTTGTTCTGGGAAGGCCCTTGTTCTAGAAAGGGTCATCACACATGGCCCCAAACTTGTTTTCAATATAGTCTGAAATTACTTGTTCTTCCCCAGCAGGATCTGTAGAAATAATGACTTGAATTCCTTTATGTTTGTACTTTCTAGATCATTTTATCTTCTCCACTCTCTTGACAGTCTATCATAACCTTCTGTCGCGTCTTCTTGTCCTAGCTTCTATCCACTGGAAGATAGTGAAATTGCCAAATCTGACAAATATGAATGCCAGAATGCCCATGCAAAAGAAAATCATTCCTCTGTCTCCTGAATGTGGGTGGGATGTGCACAGAAAGGGCCAATAAACTTGTGCTTTGTCCCCAAAACAGAATCTACATTTGAAATAGAAATAAAGGTTAGCACTGAGAAAATGAAATTCCTCTTCCACATAGCTGGGCTAAGCTTGGTCGACTGTGAACAAAAGACACCAAAAACTAATTAGGCAGCAAATGAAGACCTATATTGAAATATTTGGCTCACTGAGAGTGAAAGATTCCTGTTTCCAGTTCTCCACAAGGAGGCTAGGCAAAAGTTGCTTGGTCACTAATGTGTTGTGTGCTAGTCAACTTTCTGTCACTGTGACAAATCCTTCAGATAAATACAAGGTGGGCATTGATTTTGGTTCTCTGTTTTGCTGATTTCAGACCATGGTTGGTGAGTTCTCTTGCTTTGAAGCAATTCATCATGGGAAAATCACATGGCTAGTGGAAACTTACTTCCTGTAAGACAAGGAACAAAGGGAAACAAGAAGAGAGATATCTCTATAGTTCCATCACCTCCCTAGGGACTTCATTTCCTTCCACAAGGCTCTGCCTCCTGAAAGTTGCACACACACACCCCCACCACCACCACCATAGCACCGGCTGCTGAGAACCAAGCTGTCAACAAATGAAGCTTTGTGAGATATTTGAGACTTAAAAACCAGGAGGTGGTTTTTATTTGATTAAAAATTAACTGTTGAGTGCCAGATGATAAAGAAACTATACTGTGAAAAATTGGTAAGATACCTGGATGAGCAGAGATGTGAAACAGGACCCAGGCATCCTGTTGGATGGAACCCACACATAGAGAGCTGAGCCATATTCAGGCTCTATTGTGTCATAACCCTCATAAAATGGTAGGACACTTAGTAGGTGATCAATATGCATTTGGTACAGGCAGAAAGTAAGGCAAGATGCAAAAAACACCATTTAGTGCCCGATACACTAAAGTGTGACATTATTAGCCAATGGTTGCAAGGGAGAACAGTTCAGTGTTGGTCAAACTGATTTCTTCTCTTCAGTGATAATTGTAGGATTGTCATCATTTGACCTTGTCTGTCCCTTTTCTTCCTAATTCCCCTGCTCTTAAAATTCTTTATTTTCCCATCCAAGTCTTGCTTTTCATTTTCTTTCTAGTGGTCTGCCCATGCTTAAATGGTATCTTTACTCTGTGAGTGTATCAGCCAGGATAGATTACAGAAACAGACCACACATCTCTGCTTCTTTCCAAGGCTTTTTCTGCATCTGTAAACAGGCAACTGTTTGTCAGAGTCAGTCTGAGGGCCTAGCTGTTGGAAACTCAATCTTTGTACATGCTCCTGTGACCTTGGATGTCTCTAGAAGAGAGTGAAGGGAGAAGCAAGATGTCCCCTTAGGGAAGGACAATGAACACTAATGGACAAAAATACAATACTCCTACCACCACCACTGTACAATGAAACCTGTGTCCGGTGCTCAAATTCATCCAAACAGAGCAACAAATACTGTCATGAGAGAGATGTTCAAAACTGTTGGTTTTGAAATGTTCACCTGGTCTCTCTCACTCACCTTTTCATTTTGATTTCTGAAGATCACATTTGTACTTATTTTCATGGGTGTGTTTGTGCCTGTGTGCATATTACACACTTATGTTTGCATGTGTGCACACATGTATTCACACTCATGGATACAAGCACACCTGTGCACATGAGGGAGCCAGGAGAGGGCGTGGTCTGTTCATTGGAATCATTAGAGTTTGTGGGAAGTAGCTTGTTAGGCATAGGATCCAAATTCTGGTCCTTGTGACTAAGAGCTTCATTGGCTGCTGGGCCATGGCTTCCCAGTCTCACTTATGACAAGATGATTTTTGAAACCAAAGTTTTTAAAAATCATATCATACAGCATATAATTAACTTTGGTCAGATTCACCTTCATTCCTCTCTTCTGCTGACCCCCTTCTTTCCAACTGGGTTTTCTCCTACTTTTGTACCCTTTCTGTGAGCTGTAGAGCATAGTTATAGCTGCTTGCACAACCATGGGTATGGGTACTGGGCTTTAGACAGATTACCAGTTTATCGATGAGTTCCATGCTATTTAAAACCAGAGATTATTTTTCTTAAAAAAATTGTTCTGTATTTTAGAAAGAAAGAAAAACAGATGTTGAATTATCTATTTATAGACTGGCTAAGCGACTGCAGAAAATGATCCTGAAACCCTGGGCCTCAGACTCCTCTTTCATCGAAGAAAAGCAGGAGTCTTGAGCATCATGGTGGCTTTCCTAATCTCTCTGTATTCTCGAATCCTGGTGTCTGCTCATTTGCACAGGACAGGGTGTGGAAAGCACAGACCAAGGACCACAATTCTTTTCGACCACTTGTCTGAGATTTTATGAAAACTCTCCTTATAACAGAGGGTCTTAACAGAAGAGGAAAAGGCTTTGGTAATGGCATTTTAAAGAAGAAACTGGAAACACAGAGGATGTTATTAGAAGGAGCAGGAAGTCCTTCAAACTGCTGAATGATGAGTTTTGCTCAGAACTATGATGCTGGCAGTGCACAGCCCATTTCTGATAAGAATGTAGCCTGTCTTCCAGCCCATCTCTTTATCAATGAGTCATGGCAACAGTTGGAAAGACTTGAATTAAATCCCAAATGGGATGATCAAGTTAATTAACTAAAGCCTTAGAAGCTGTCTGAAAAATCATTATTTTCTTACCACTGCCCCTTGCAAAAAAAGAAGAAGGAGGAGGAGGAGGAGGAGGAGGAGGAGGAGGAGGAGGAGGAGGAGGAGGAGAAGAAGGAGAAGATGAAGAAGAAGAAGAAGAAGAAGAAGAAGAAGAAGAAGAAGAAGAAGAAGAAGAAGAAGAAGAAGAAGAAGAAGAAGAAATGAGAGAGAAGCCATAGGATGGTAAAGTGGGTGCCATTTTAAGTTTTTGCTTGATGCCTGCATTCCTTTTGAGAAGATAAGAATGGGATCCTTTTTTCTTCTCTTTCACAGTGAAAAGCTTTCTTCTGTTTGAAAGATTGGCTTTAAGGTTTGGTATTCAGTGTATTGGATCCAATTATTGTTAGGTGTTTGGGGGAAATCGTTATTTTTCATTTAATTTTCCAGGAAAAACCACTCTCACCCAGTTATAGACTTGGGGAGTTAGATCTATCTCTCATTAGTGTCTACACATGGTACACTGAGCCAGCCAAGTGAGCAGGAAGAAGTTTACACAGCAAAGTTAGTTATGTAAATGATGTCATAATTAAGAATGCATATGGAGGGCCCCATGGTGCTAGCCACATATGTGGCTAAGGACGGCCTTGTTGACCATCAGTGGAAGGAGAGGCCCTTGGATCTGAGAGTGTTAGATGCCCCAGTATAGGGGAATGCCAGGGAAGGAAGACAGGAGTGGGTGGGTGAGTGAATACCCTCATAGAGGCAAGGGGGGGGAGGAAATGGGGAGGTTCCAAAGGGGAGACCTGGAAAGGGGGAAACATTTGAAATGTAAATAAAGTATTAAATAAAAAATTAAAATAACAGACTCCAAAACATGCTTTCACAGATCCAGTTTCTACTAATAAATGGAGCTAAAATTTTCCCACAAAGTATAAACAAATTAGAATCATTTTAAAGTACTTTTCAGCTTTAAAATGTCCTAAGCATTTTAAAGAGCACACCCTTTAATTTGCTTCCTGTGTTTAATTAAACAGAAAATGCTAAATTTCTATGACAAAAATAAGTGGGCATTACACAAGTACTAGTAAAGATTGGGCTGTACACCTCCTAACAGAATATGTGTGTGGCATACACAAAGCCCTATGTTCAATCCCCAAACTAATAACAATCACAGAAATCGGGCAACAGAATAAGGATGAAAAATCACTTGAATTTTGTACAACCTTCATAATGTTTTGAAAACCACCCCACCAGGACCAGGGATACAGCTCATTTGGAAGCATGTTGACCCAGCATTCACAAGCCTTACATTTGATCCCAACACTACATCACACTGGGTATGGTAGCCAAAGCTCATAATCCCAGCCCTCAAGAAGAAAAACCAGGATAATCACAAGCTCAAGATCATTCTTGGTCACAAAGCAAGTTTGTAGCCACCTAGGGCTGTACAAGATCCTTCTCCCTATAAAAGAAGCATGATAATCACACATTTAATTTTATTTTGCACGTTTTGTAATTTCTGCTTTCTTTAGAGTTAAATCATTTTATTTTCTTTAGAGATGAATAGGTTTTGGTTTTATACACATGTATGAGATTTTTATTATTCATGCATATGGGTAGCTAGCTCTGTCCCATCCCTTTGCTATAGTGAACACAGTAAGAGTAAATATGGGGTAGGGGGTAAAAGTATCTCAGTTAACAGATATAATTATGGCCACCTAACATTTGATAAATGAGACAACTTGCAGCTAGCTATCCATCAAATGCTACTGGCAGAACTGTGAATCTTCCTGCAGAATAATGAGATTTGATTCATGTCATTCATGGAATGAACAGATGCATAGTTTTGGCAATGAACAAAAACCATTCCAAAATGGACTGAAGATCTTAACTTAAAACCTGAAACTTCTGCACAAAAACATAGGGGTGCTCTGTGAGACACTGGGGTGAGCAAGAACTCTCTGAACAGAACTCCAGGATCACCAGAACTACCCCCGATATCAACAGACGAAGAACACAGAAGCCAACATTTTTCTGCACAGCAAAGGAAACCATCAGCAGAGCACAGAGGTTAGAGAATGGCAGAAAATCTTACTGGCTACACTTCAGCCAGAATTGACAAAGAATTTCAAAAATCAAATCTCAAGGAAACAAAACTGCTCACCAAATGGGCTAATGAACTAAGTCAAATTTTAACAGGAGAAAAACACAAGTGGCCAATAACTGTTTTTTAAAGTGTTCAATATCCCTAGCGGTCAGGGAATTGCAAATTAAAACACTTTGAGATACCACCTCACCAACATCAGAATGGATATTATCAAGAAACCTTACAAATAGATAAAGTGTGGTAATTTTACACAATGGAATACTACTCAGCTATTAAAAACAATGACATCATGAAATTTACAGACAAATGGATGGAACTAGAAAATATCATCCTGAGTGAGGTAACCCAGATTCAGAAAGACATGCATGGTATGTACTCACTTATAAGTGGACATTAGCCATAAAGTAGGATAACCATGCTACAGTCCACAGACCCAAAGAAATTAAGTAAGGAGGAGGACCCAAGGGAGGATGCTTCACTCTCACTAAGAGGGGGAACTAGGATAGACATTGGGGGTGGATGGAGATCAGGTGAGAAGGAAGACAGAGGAAGAGAGTATTGGGAGAGAAAACTGGAATCAGTGGAGGGAGGCATCTCTGGCATGCACTAGAAACCTAGGACAATGGAAACTCACAGGAATCTATGATGGTGACTCTAGCTTAAAATCATACCATTGGGATATGGAGCCTAAAATGGCCATCTCTTGTGATGAGGTAAGACTTACAATTGAGGGCTTAAGACACCAACCCAGCTACAAAACCTTAAACCCACAATTTGTCCTGTCTACAGGATGTGCAGAGGTAAGATGGAGCAGAAATTGAGAGAATGTCCAACAAATGACTGGTTCAACCTGAGACCCATGCCATGAGAAGGAGCCTAGCCCTGACACTATTAATGATATTCTGGTATTCTTGCAAACAGAAGACTAGCATAAGTGTCATCTGGGAGACTTTGCCCAGCAACTGATGGAAACAGATGCAGAGGCCCACATCCAAACATTAAGTAGAGCTCAGGGGATCCTGTGTTAGAGGGGGAGGAAGAACCAAAGCTACCAGAGAGTTCAAAGATACTACAAGGAAACCTACAGAATCAAATAACCTGGTCCTATAAGGGCTCACAGAGACTGAACCATCCATCAGAGAGCATACATGAGATGGACGTAGGCCTTGTGCACATATCTAACAGATGTGCATCTTGGTCTTCATATGGAACCCCTAACAGCAGGAGCAGGGGCTATCTCTGTATCTGCTGCCTTTGGATCCCTTATCTAGCCTCAATAGGAGATGATGCATCTAGTCCTACTTGATATGCAAGGCAGGTTGATGTTCATAAGAGACTCCCTTTTTTCTAAGGAAAGGGGGAGGAGGCATGGGGTGGGAGAGAAGAGGTGAGAGGGAGGGACTGGGAGGAGAATCTGTGATTGGGATGTAAAGTAAAAAAAATAATTAATAAAAAGAAAAAAGAAACCTAATGACAAATATTAGAGCAAATATGGGCAAGGAGAAACCTCACTCACTGTTGGTAGAGGTAAAAATTAAAACAACCATTATGGAAATCAGTTTGGGTTTTGTCACCTCTTTAGAGGCATTGGACCTGGGAGAATGGGACCAGTACATGAGACAGAATAAAGTCTCATACAATAACCAACTTTATTCAGAATCCCAGACAATTTATACCTTGAGGGTTAAGAATCTGAGTAAAGTTTTCATGATCTGTATATAACTGCAAGAGCAAGCCACATGTGGTAAGAATGCTTTTCCACAGAGGCACAGAAAGCATAGCTTAAACATTTCATTGAATTACAGCAGCAAGCAATAATGAATGATCTGAAGTAAACTCATTCCTATCTGCTACACCTGGGGGGAGCATAAGAACTGACGTCATACAGCTTGTGTTTGGTTTTCTCACAAGCATCCAGAGTTCTTTTCACGGGACTTCGTTCCTGAACTGTGTTCCAACAGAAAAATCAAGATACAACCACTGTATATAACCCAGCTGTTCTACTCCTTGGCATATATCCAGATAGCCCAAAACCTTACCACAAACATCTGCCAACATTTTTAATTAATGATCCAGGTAAAAATAATTCAATATACACAATTTATTTCAGAGTATATGCATGTGTCTGTCTCTGTGTAGGTAAAAAAAAAAGTGTAATATATTTTTTCATTATAATCAAAAGGAAATGAGATATTATTCTGAAGACATCATGTTTGATTAAATCTTACATAATGGTGAATTGATTAAACCACTTTCATTTAGAGATTTGTTTATTTTTGCCTCTAAAGCAATAAGGATATTTCCAGACTTAGCTTCCATGCAGACATTCAAGTATCAAAATTAAATTAATCTCCAAAATAATTGTCTGTGGGTATTTATTGTTTCAAGATATTGTTAAACCAGCCCACTTGCCTATCAAACCCATACACCCTGAAAATACAATTTAATTAAAAATTCAAGAAGAATAAAATAGGTTATTAGTTTTACAAAACTTCCAAAATAAAACACCATATTAAATATTATTCCATTTTTAAAAAGAAATTATTAGACATGGAAAAAAAAGTAGACACTTAGCAGGGCAGAAGTCAAAATGTAAATAACAAAATAAAATACCTTTAAAAATACTCACAACCTGGCGATTGAAGCAAAGTAACACTGCAAATGAATTTACAAAATAGATTCTAAAACAAGAGGGAAAAGACCCCTTTTAGGTGACTTTGGAGACCTTGATATGGGCATGAATATAGTTTCACTATCTGGATAGAATAAAAGTCCCTACCTCCTTTCAAACTTAAGAGGAACCCAAGCAGCCTCCTCGCGCCCTCTATAGAGTGCCTTCCTGTTCCTACTATACTGAGGAGCTGCAATGTGCTGCTGAAAGCGGTCTATTAGCCGCTTGCCACGAGCCCACCGCAGGACTCCACACCCTGTCGCTCATGAATCCAACTGCTGTTCACCTGCCTTCACCCTCCTCAAAGAGCGTCATAGATTTCATTTTTGTCTTAGCATCCAGCTATTGAAGTGTATTTATTCATGCAATGTATGATGTGTACAGAAACATCATTGATTTTTTTCTCCTGTGCTCTTTCTAAAATTGTGATTCCTAGCCTGGTACTTTGCAGTGAAAAACCATTATTGGATCTTGTGCCTACCACCTTTGGAATTAATCAGAGGATTAGATGGAACACAAAATCACGTCTCTTGTTTTTTGGTGTTTTTTTTTAAGGTAATAAGTACTAGAATCTATCTAAAATAATTGACACTTACCAGAGAGTGTCAAGGTTTCACTGCATACTATCAGACTACATTATGAGAATGCATAGATCTGGACAGTTAGTGGAATTTGAAATTTAAATGACAACAGAAAATGCAGAGCTTTAAAGAGTTTAAAAAGATTTAGAACATGGCAGCTCGGATAGGAAAACAAAATGTAACAAAATTACAAAGAGTTAATAACTTAAGCCTTAAGAATTGAAATTTAAGTGTGTGAGGGTTTGTTATGGCCAACCTGAATTTGGAATCACCTAAGGGTCACGGCACACTAGTTGTGCCTGGGAGGTATTTACAGAGAGGCTGGGTCAAGGAGAGAAGGCTCATCCTGATGTGGGTAGTACCATTCATCACCTTCCTAACCACAGACACTTCCTCTGCCACAGCTAGGAAAGCCACTTGTTTTCCCTGCCATGATGGACAGAGTCTGTGCTGAGTAGACCCTTCCTCCCTAAGTTGCTGTCAGTCATAGTAACAGAGAAGTAACCGATACAAGGTGTTACTACCTGAAAGATTCATACACTAGGCTCCTTATGTAGAAATTAAAATCATCTTAAAAATTTGAAAAAGAAAAAAATGAACTATGTCAAAACTATAACTTTCATTTATTTAAAAATTAATTACACTGATTGATTGATATTGATTGATTGATTGATTGATTGGAGGGACATGCTGAAATGTGTGTGTAAGTCAGAGAGCAATTTGCAGGAGTCAGTTTTCTCTTTCCATCAGGCGTGTCGCAGGGATCAAATTTCAGTTGTCAGATTTGGCAGCAAGTGCCGGTACCTGATGAGCCTTCTTCCAACAAAAGCTGCCACTTTTAGTGTATCCTTAGAATTATCGCCACCTTTGTACGTTGTACACGTGGCCTTGCCTGCATACAGACATTGTCATTCTTTAACAATGAACAGCCATCAGATAATCCATGACACTCCACCTCTCTAAGCCTGTCAGAGGGTGAAAGCACAAAGCTATCATATAGACTGAATTCAAATATGTGACAAGCCCCTCAGAGGGCCAAAGGGACAGAAACGTTTTCATTTTGGATACTAGAGAAGTGATAGCACCTTTATTAGTCAATGAAGCAGGCTGCAGGAACACAGTCTTTTGAACAAGGGTATATGTTGGATTCAGGATACATGGGTGCCCCCAGAGGATTTGCTCATTTTTGCAGCCTTCAGTGGATGCCTCTAAGGGAGGCCAAAAGTGGTTACGGCTGCCTCCCTATGCATGTTTGCATAGAAAGTGTCGCACAGCTGCATGGGTAGGAAGGTGGGGACCAGCTGCTGCTGGGAGGCCAGCAGAAAGAGGTGTGCTATGAGAACTCTTCCCTCCCACAAAACAAGTGCCACCACTGCAGGAGCACTGGGAGGAGCTCTGGGAGGAGCTCTGGGAGGGGCTTTGGGAGGAACTCTGGGAGGAGCTCTGGGAGGAGCTTTGGGAGGAACTCTGGGAGGAGCTCTGGGAGGGGCTTTGGGAGGAACTCTGGGAAGAGCTTTGGTAGGTTAGTCTCAGCCAATGATTAGAAACTTCAGGCATGTGGAAAGACTAATGTTCCCACCGGACTATTATACAAACTGAGATTCACCCATTAAAGGAAGCACAGGACAGTCACTTGACACAAATCTACCCACACACAGGAGACAATGTGGTAGACCCTTGAGATGGATAAAGTTTCTATGCCCTAGAGAGCAGAGACTGGTTATCCTGTGGAAGGAGAACTGAGCTGATGAAGCTCAAGTGCTTGTGGTCAGATCATCAGTGGGGATGGAAAGAGTGGACCATCACACCATCCCAGACTAGATGCTCAGCAAATGCCATGCACAGGCCCATTTACAACAGCGATGTGTACTGACAAATGACCATGGGCACTTGGGAACCCTCTTCACGCAGAGAAGTTGGTAGAAAGTGTGAACTGGATGGGCTAAGGAGAAAGGGCTTTTCTTGGGGGCATACTAGAAACCCAGACTCAAAACTCACAGTCTAGATGAATGCATGAATTAAGTGGAAGGTAGGTGGATAGAAATCTAACAGATTAAAATACGGGGGAGGAGGGAACATAACGCAATGGGGCAAAAGCTCCATGAGTTCTGTCAAAGACTCCTCTCTCTCATTTAATCAGAATTCAAGTTCAAATTGTGATACAAAAGTAGGAAGGGAGGGACACTTTCAGTGACGCAATGGCCAGGAACGTCACAAAATCAATGGAAAAGAGAAAGATGGGAGAGAGGGAGCGAGAGAAAGGAAGGAAGGAGGGAAGGGGAGGAGGAGGGGAAGGGCAGGACAAGGTAGATCAGAAAGTTCATATACTTAATAGCAGAATTAAAATACCAACTGGAGCTCACTCTAGTCACACTGGTAGAAAGCAAAGGGACGCTTTCAAAGGAAACCAAGAAATCAAATGGCCAAGAAGTGCGTATAGAGAAAGACAAGGAGACTGCATCACCAGGAGCTGTGCAATGCCATGAGAACCCAACCACACACTTCCAGAGAAGAAGGAAAACAGAAAGCCAACAGTCCTACACATCCTGTGAAAATACCTTTACAGACTGAATCGGCAAGTGTTCTGTAAAATCAAAACCTGAGTGACAACACTGTCAATCTGAACTAAAAGAAACGAAGTATGGTAAGATCATCATCATCATCTCCAAATTAAAATTAAGATGTGTGATGAAGAAAGCTGTGATAAAAAATTAAAAATAGAATGTAATGTTGCAAAAAGAGAAATTTCTTGTAATTTATGTGAAAGATTATTTTTTGAATGGGCACTGTTATAATTTAAAGATGTATCACTGGAGAAATCTCTTCATCAGTGGATAATGATCCACTAGGCAGGATACCAAAGCTAGATGAATGTGAGTCAGAGAGCAAACTGGTAAGCTGTGCTTCTGCGTTCCTGCCTTGATTTCTCTAAATGATGGACTGGGACTTGCAAGTGCAGTCTGAAGCAATCCTTTCCTCTCCCACAATGCTTTGGATCATATTATTATAGCAGCAGAAAGCTACAGCATAGAAGGAAAACTGCAGACATTTACATTCTACACATATAGTTATTTTATTCAATAGATCATGCGGCTGAAAAAGGTAGCATCATAGAACAATTTATAGGTGTTCTTCATTTTAATTATGGACAAACCAGTGTGTGTGTGTGTGTGTGTGTGTGTGTGTTGATAGTTCACTTATATTTGAAAGTTGTATTTATAACAGATTTAAAAGCTGAAAAAATGGATACCACAATTACATAAAGTGATTACCACTCTTGCTTACCCATTTCTACAAAATGAATATCAACCAGGAGGAGAGATAGTATCTATCTGGGATAATTATTTATAGTCTAATAAGCATATAGCTTAGAGTTGCAAAGCTTACCTGTGAAGACTTTTAATGATGTTTCATTCCTGAGAACATATTTGGTTGGATTTCAAAACTGGCCTTTTGCTCAGACCTACAAGGCCAACTATATATACCAGAATTCCATCCCCCCAAACTTCAGGAAATCTTGCATACAGTTATGTAAGTGGGTATTGACGAGATAGAATAAGAAGTCTCCAAGGCTACAAACAGAAAGCTGGACACGGGAACCCGTAGGGACAAGCTGATCACTAAGCCTTTATATTCACATTTTCATCTAGAGACAGTCTACTCACAAGAGGAACACATCCTCAATGGGATTGAGTACGTGTGCTTGGCTCTCAAAAGACTGAGGAGGGGAGAGTAAGTCTGCTAAAGTAAAGCCAAGAACTGTAGAAGCAGACTACAGCATGCCTTCCATTGAAAGGACATCCCCAAAGTGTACTTAGGCCACAAGTATTCTATTTAAAGAGAAAAGGTGGCCTACATATCCAAGTGAAATGCCCACAGAAGCCATGAAACTAGCAAAGGGCTATTGCAAGGGTATCTCAGGGGAAGGGAGCTAGAAATCAAATAGTATGAAGTGGAGATAGAAAAGGGTATACAAGGGGATTGATGTAACGGGAGGGACTAAGTTGGGTAGAGGTGGGAGAGCAGGGTAGGAGGAGGAGAATAGAGAGGGGATAATGAACAGAAACGATGTTGGAAAATGCCACATAGAAACCTACCACTTAGAAGCTTCCTAAGATATGTACATTTAAATGTTTAAAATGAGTTTAAATAGAGATATTCTACAGTGGGAAGGACAATGCCACTTCTAGATACCATGGGCAATTAGATAAAATCTCAGCTTCAGGTATGAGTTACCTCTGTTCAAGTTGTTTGTCAGTGAGGTACAATAGACCCTCTGCCACAACGATTACTGACTGTTAAACTTGATGATAAGACACTGTTGCTGAAGACACCATATAGTTGAGACATGGGAAATAGAGAAATTAAGCTGGATTGACCTTGGAGCCTCACCCACACTGGCGAGTTTTGTAGAGCTGGATGGTTCTATGTATGTAACAAGGAAGAAAATATTCAATAATATACCCAGCTGTGAACTCCATCAGCCAAAGTAACAACTGGCCTGGTAAGATATGCCCATGGGTGTGATAGTGGTACAAAGTTCACTGGAGTAACCAATAACTTTATGATTGGATCTAAATCCCACTCATAAGGTCTGTGTCTGGTACCATTAACTGAGCCAAAAACTTGTATATAGCTGAGTTATAGGCCCTGGGGGAGCCAGTACTGTTATTTTGCTAAATGGACATACTATTAAACTGTACCCTAAATTCTTATCTTTATATACATTGATTAGTATATGTCACTCTCTTCATCAAAAGTCTTGTTATAGTAAATGGAAATTAATACAGAGATTCACAACTAGTCCACACACAGGGAATAAGAGACTATTGAGTACTCTGCTCTAAATGGGACATCTATACCACTTGTCTCCACACAAAGCTAAGGATCATCATCGAAGAGGAGGTGGAAAGATTTTTAAGAGACAGAGTAAGTAGACACCTATATAGAAGCATTGTTTGCTAAACTTGACAGGCCATTACCCACATGAACTCACAGAATCTGCAATTGCACGTACAACACACATACTTATACACACACAAATATACACACAGACACACTCATTCACACAGGATCATAAACGTACATACACAAACACACACTCATGAACACACGCTCACACACATACACACAAACACACACTCATGAACACACACACACAGATACACAGACACCCACCCAAACACACACACACACACACACACACACACACACACACACATACTCCATCAAGCCAGTCAAAATCCTTGCGTGGATGGAAAGGATTACATGAAGAGTCATACCCTAGCTAGAGCTAGTGATAACTGATGAACTATTGGGCAAGAGCATTTCCTTCAGGGATGTGGTCCCTGAGAGGTTACCCATGCCCAGTAGATAGCCCTACCCCATGCACACATAGGAAGCACTAAGTAGACACAGTGGCTTCAGTTAAAGAATGAGAGAACAAATGAAATTGGAGAGAGCAATCTAACTCAACAAAGTTGTTTTCTGGTTGGTACATGCAGGTTATAGCACACATTACCCTTCTATATAAATAGATAAATATCCAGAAGACTTACCAGAAGAAATGCAGCAAAATATAAAAGTCAGATAACGTCCTTGTTAGCTCTCTTTTGCTATGACCACCATAACCAAAGGCAACTTGAGGCGGAACTGACTTATTTCACTTTCCAGCCTACAGTCCTCCTTGAAGGGAATCAAGACAGGAACTCAAGACAGGAAGTGGTACAGAGGCCCCATGGACGGACATAACGTGGCGTGGCATGGCATGGCGGGGTGGGGTGGGGTGGGGGTGGGGCTGCTGCTTACTGGCCTGCTCCTTATTGCTTGTTCAGCCTGCTTTCTTATGGAACCCAGGACCACCAGCCCAGGTATTGTACTGCCCAAGTGAGATTTCTACAACAATTCATTAATCAAGAAGATGTCCTATAGACTTGCCTACAAGACAATCTGATGGAGGAGATTCTTCAGCTGGAATTCTTCTTGACTTGTGTCAAGTTCACACACACACACACACACACACACTCACACTCACACACACATACACTCACACACACATACACACAATCTAACCAGCATAATTATAGTGATCACATTCAATGTGTTCTAAGAATTCAAGAAGCTTTTATTCTAATTGTCAGACAGTTCAGATACACCCTACCACGTACACATACACACACACACACACACACACACGCACACACACACACACACTGGTGAAAAGGCTTCTAAATTATTCTTTCACTTACAGAATTAAAAATGGGGAGAGTAACATGATAACATAAATGAATTTCATATAGTTATTCAATAAAACAAATAACTCATTAAGAGATGTACTTTTAAAAGCCAACACCCTCCACAGATGTGTCATTGCCTATCACTAAATTACAGTTAAAACATACGGCCTTTAGGAGGAAGAAGCAAGACTGGGATTCCTAACTAATTCAATAATTCATTGGCATTTATTAAATGTGATTTCTGGAACATGGAAAACACCACTACAAGCAGACCATATGATTGCTTACTATCCACCTAAATATCCAAGAACTAGTAAATTAAAAACATGTTACATTTAATGAAACACTTGGAAAGTTCACCAGATATGAGATCAATATTGAAATCCAAATAAATTATTATGTTAAATGATAGGTACTGTTTAAAATCATTGTAATTACAAACAGATACTGCTGTGGTAATTGTAATAGTATTGAGTTCTCAGAGCCGGAGATCAGTGTGGTGCTGTATCATGTCTTTAGAACTCTCACACCACCAGAAGAAAAGGGTCCAGGAACAAACAATGCACATTTGGATTGAAATGAAATTATAAGCTATATTAAAGGCCAGGAAGAAAACCTCAATAAACAGATATGATGTTTCAGGTACAAAATACCTTAATCTCCCGAAGAAGTCGGCTTTCTGCATGCTGTAGAGTCTATGTGATGGCAGTGATGTCAAAAGGGATTCCAGTGAAATTGGGTAGTTGACACTGAAAATAAAAATGAAAAATGAAGATTATTAGGCTACTGAACTGTATCAGTTCAATATAAAATTATAGAAGTTGTAACAAAATAGTGCCGGCATAAATAGAGCCAAACAGACAAACAGAACAAAAGAAGATCGAGGAACAGCGTGACACATGGACAGAAACCACGTGTGCACAGGGTGAAACTTAAGAGCATGGAGGCTGACTATATAAACTATTACTGAGATAACTGTCATCAGTAAGACACAGAAGAATTAAATGCATTGTCATTAAATTACACAAGAAAATCAGGTCTATGCACACTGGTCACAAAGTCATAAAATATAGAATCTATATGATTATCATGCAGAAATTTAATATTAAAATTACTATTATTGTAATTAAAATAGTTTTAATTAATTAAAATGCTGTTAATATAAAAACATACTAATAATATTTTAAAATACAGAGTAATATATCAAAAGTAATAATACATGTACACCAAAAGATACCCAGAAAATGTCAAACTCAGCCACAAGAAAAACAAAAACCCTGAAGCTAGTACAAAGTTACTAAATTCAGAATGAAAATCTTTATGATAATTGATGTTCCAAGAATTCTCAAATGTGAAAGGAAATTTAAACAAATATCCTTTCATGGACTTTGCAGCACCAAATACACTCATCACTAAGCAGACCACATTTATAAAATTATTGTTCATTGTCAAAGAGACATTTATAGTTTCCAACTAAAGCCCCTAATTAGCATGAACACCATGAGCTACTCTCACTGAATTGATATGGTAATATACAAAACAAAGAAATAAGAAATTTTAATTAGTCTATGAAACATTTATGCTCATGAATTTGAGTTCTCCTCTTGACTTTAACACACTGAAAACAATGACAAGAAGCTAGTTATTACCAACCTGCATGGACTCAAGTCCAGGAGGTCTGGTTGGGAACTGTGAGCAAACAAGCTTTGAACTTTCTACCCTGTGACTGCTGATAGCCTTGTGGCTCATCTAAGAATCATCCAATGTTATACAATGAAAACACAACTTCATGAATTTCTGCATGGGGACTTTTAGAAGACAGAGTTAAAATGTCAAATAAGAGCACTAATTGTCTAATTAATTCCAAATGGACAAAAGATCTTGACATAAACTAGACACACTGGGCCTGATAGCAAAGAAAATGGGGGAATAGCCATGAATGCATTAGTACAGGAGACAACTCTCTGATCAGTACACCTGTAGAACAGGCATTAAGATCAACAATTAATAAATGGGACCTCAGGAACTGAGAAGCTTCTGTAAAGCAAAGGATACTGTCAATCAAAAAAAAAAAAAGAAAAGAAAAGAAAAGAAAAGAAAGGAAGGAAGGAAGGAAGAAAGAAGACAGCCTATAGAATGGGAAAAGTTTTTTTTACCAACTCCACATACAATCGAGGACTAATATCCAAAATATATAAAGAATTTAACGAGATAGATATCAATAAAGCCAAATCATCTAATTAAAAATTCGGGTACAGATCTAAATAGGGAATTCTCAATATGGTTGAAAAACAAAGATATGTTCAACATCTGTAGCCATCAGGAAAATGAAACTCAAAACTACTTTGAGATTCCATCTTAAACCTGTCAGACTGGCTAAGGTCAATAATACAAGTTACAGCTCATGGTGGAGAGGATGGAGACTAAGAGAACACTCCTCCACTGCTGGTGGGAGTGCAAACTGCAGTCACTGTGGAACTCATATGGCAGTTCCTCAGAAAGTTGGGAATTGATCTACAACAAGAGCCAGCTATACCCACTCATGGGCATATACATAGAGGATGCTCCGTCCTGCCACAAAAAAACTTGCTCAACCCTGTGTATTGTGGCTTTATTCATAATAGCCAGAAACTGAGAACAACCTAGATATCCCTCAACAGAAGAATAGATTTTTAAAATGTGGTACATTTATGCACAATGGAGCATCACTTAGCTGTTAAGATGACAGTGTGAAATTTGCAGGCAAATGAAGAGAACCATAAAAATATCACCACACGTGAGGTCACTGAGACCCAGAAGGATAAATATGGAATGCACTCACTTACAAGTAAATATTAGCCATTCAATAAATGATACCTCTGCTATAGTCTGTAGATCAAGAGAGGTTGGGTAAAGAGGAGTCGTCTAGGGGGATCATATGGATCTCCCAGGGAGGGGGAAATAGAACCGATTACATGGATGGACTGGGATGGGTGGGAACAGGGGCTGTATCAGGTCATGGGAGAGGGGAAGTGTGTTGGAGGGAGAAAGTGCAGTGGAACTGGGGGTCATTTGATGGGGGGTGTGAAAACCTAGTGCAGTGGAATCTTCCTGGAATCTATGAAGGTGATTCCAGTAAAGGCGGGTTCAGTGTCTCAACTGGTCATCTCTTGCAGCAAAGTAAGGATTCCAGTGGCAGGACTGGGTTGAATTCAATTGCCTTGTTGGTCAGGAAGGTTGCATGGAAATCCCCAAACAATCCAGGCTGTTGCTAAAACAAAGGTTTTCTCTGCACAAACCGACAATAACCCCTTGCTGAGGACAGTACACCCAACGCATCAAGTCATTAAACATGACAAAGTCAGCAGGTACCTATATGAAGCCTTAGCCACTAAGCTCTAGTCTCTTTGGTACAGGAAAGTACTCTGCAGGCTGCTGAAAGAGAAAGGTAGAGAGACGTGATCACCATCCCAACCTCAAAACCTTTGACCTACAACCTGCCCTTCCGGCTTAATATGCTAGTTTCATGGTGGTACAGAACTTGAGGGAGCAGCCAACCAATGTCCGATTTTACTTAAGGCCCACTTCATGAGAAGAAGCCCATACATATCACCTGCCAGTGCTTGGGTAACCAAGAACTAAAGACTAGATAGCTCAGATACCTAGGATAAAACCAAACACTACTGGTCAAATAAAAATCAATAACATGACTCCTAATGATACTCTGCAGTACTCATAGATCAGTGCTGTATCCAGTCATCATCAGAGATGCTTCCTCTGGCAGAAGATGCAACAGATGCCGAGACATACAACCAGACATTATACCGAGTGTCTCTGTCAAAATGGGAGGTCTCCATCAAACCCTTCCCCACGGAGCTCAGGGGATCCCAGGAAAGACGAGGTGAGGACTGTTTGAGTCAAACGGGACAGAGGACACCAGAAGAACATGGCTCTCTGAATCAACTAAGCAGGGCACATGTGAGCTCATAGGGACTGAAACAGCAAGCACGGGGCCTAAATGGATCTACACCAGGTCCCTTGTATATATACTTTAGCTATTAGCTTAGTATTTTATGGGAGTCCTGACAATGAGAGAAAATCGGTTTCTGACCTTTTTGTGCCTGCTCTTGGGACTCTAGTTGGGCTGCCCTGACCAACTTTGACATGATAGTTTTTGTTTCATCTTGTTATAGTTTCTTTTGTCATGTTTGGTTTTTTTATCTCCTAGAAACCTGTTCTTTTCTAATGAAAAGAGATTGTATCAGGACAGGAGGGGAGGAGGAACTGGGAGGAAGAGAGGGAGGGGAAACAATAATCAGGATATACTGTGTGAGAGAAAAATCTATTTTCAATAAAATAAAAAAATAAAAAATAAATTTAAAAATCCCGTGTGGATTTTACATGGCACACCATACCATATAAAAGTCAAGTGCCACATGCCCCCACTCTGCCCACTGACCCTTCACTGACAAGAGGACAAACCTTATTATCTACAGGATGACTTTGCTCCAACCTGTCAGAAAGCAGTCACAAGGAGGCCATCTGGATCTGCAGGACAGGTCCCTCCCTGGGCACCACCCATGAAAGCTGGCAGAATATAAGGCTCTGCATAAGGGGGAGGAAAAACTCAGTTACTCAGAAGCTGAGGATGCGCTACAGTGCTTCCGTGGTATGCCCCTACATGGTAGCTTAAAGGGACACTGATAACGTGTTTGTAGGCTGTCCTCTGTCACTGTGTTCTCTTCCAGATAGGGATAAAGGGAGTGAGCCCATTGCTGCCTCCATCCTGGAGCACGGTGCAGTCCTGCTGAAGAAAAGGAATAAATCTCCATCATTTTCTGCTTAGATCAAGTACCCTGTCCTCTGAGGAGAAGAGTAAGTATCCACACCAGAGCGGATGCAGAAAACCCAAACCCAGATAGCTACAGCTACCTCCTACAGTAAAAGAGTCAACACCTCTCAGCTCTATCTGAACCCACAGACTTGGGCCTAAGACAGCATAAGGATGGCAGAGCCCTTGACTATAATGGCGGAAAATGCTTTAAACAACAGAGAATCTCTTAAGCTGGGAGGGGTGGGGGGGAAGGAGCACGAAACTGGGTCCCTTCTGAGGCCTTGGTCCAAAAGCAAAATCCAAAGCTGCTGCTGGAGAGAAACTTAGAGGGAAAGCCTTCTGAAAAAAAAAAAACGATCCAGAACCTACTCCCACAATGCACTTGGGCAGAGGGGTGGGAGGGTGGGGGAGCAGCACTCTGAATGTTGACACCACACCGGGACATGAGCCAAATGCCAAGCTCAGCTTGACTCACACTGATTGGCCATCATCTAGGAGAGAAGTCAGAGAACCTGAAAGTTTCCATAGGATGTAAAGGAGCTGAAACATTAATGCAAAAATGTAGAGAAGCAGTGGAGCTGGGGAGGCCAGAGGTCGGAGATGTAGTACCCACGAGCTATTCTGCAGCTAAGTGTACAAGTGCGAGATGGCGAATCCAAGCGGAAGAGAGCGACCATGGGCCAGTGGGAACATCTTAAGAGAGATGAGCAAGGATTTTAGGAATAAAATGAGAATATCAAAGTGAATCTTAAGCGAATTATTTTAAAGTTTAGAAGCCATCAACTAAAACAAAACAAAACAAAAAAAAATCACCTACATATTTCATGATGGTACATTTGCCAATGTGCAAGGCACCTCAAAACAAAAATATTTCAAGCAAGGATTCCACCCCTAGTTCTGTAGACAGTGGAATGAAAAGAGCTCAAAGAGCAAAACCTCCCAGGTTTCTATAAACGGGATGTCTGGATCTCAAAGATGAGGCAGTGAGGAGTTTTTTCAGCAAGGAAAAGCAAAGGTGGCTCATGAACGTCCCTTTTCTACATGTCATGCCGGGGGTTTTCCACGGGGCAGAATTAGAACTGTAGACCTAAACGTTTACCTAATGGTAGGAAAAAAACCCACCATTTTCCAGCGTTCATCAACTTTAGAAACAACTGGCCCTCTAAACAGAGTGGTTAACCACGACTTCTTTTGACAATGGAAGGTATGCTGTGTCTTGTCTGACAGCATTAGCCCTGACGCAAGACACACCAGAAGGAAAGGTGCAGTGTTTGGTGACAGCACTTCCTCTGAAGCCAAAGCTTTAAAAAAAAAAAAAAAAAAAAAGCTGTGTACAAAATTAGCCAATATCAGAAATGGAATGGCTCATTTAAAATATTTCCTGTTACTTGCTGCTAATAGACACACTGCTTGATAAAGTGAAGGTTTCCACATAGAAATAAACGTGCAGGGAGGTAAATGCCAGAACGCGGCTGCTTGGGGTGGTGGAAACTGAGGCAAAAGTAGACAGCTTCCCAGACTTGGGAGAAACACTCACCCTCCCTGTTTCAGCCCCATTACAGACACTGAGTGTTTTCTCTGTGAGCATCCCTTTCAAAGTGATTGGAAGAATTGTATAGGTCAACGGACATAACAAATGAATTAATGAGCTTTGACCATCTGCAGTCTGATGTCTTCAGGCTTCAGGCTTTTCTCCTCAGGCGCTGCTTCCTCCCTGGGGACAAAGTCCAGCAGAGTCCCCACACTTTATCACAGTCCTTCTGCCTTCCCGGGACTGCAGAGGCATCGCTGAGAGCTTGGCTCATTGAGTCATTCTGTCATTATTCATTATTAAACACCTCCCAGAGCAGTTACTAATGCAGATAGAATTTGATTTATGCATCCAGGAAGCTAGGAGGATAAGCCATAGTAGAGCAATCAACAAAATATCTTTTCAGAAGTCTCATAAGAGTGAGGGGGGGAAAACCACAATAAAACAGTGAAGTATTTAAATTTTGCATTAGAAAATATAATGCCAGCATTGAAAGTATCCATCAATGGAGGTGATTTATTGAATAAAGGTTTGCATGCAAATTCCATGTCATTCTTTACTCGAAAAGAGCCATTATTTGTATGAAAATCATTTGGGAATCTCATTATAGGGAAAAATATACTGGCAAAGCTGCAACTCGGGAACATAACTCCTGGCGGGAACGGGCATTAATCAGACTTTCTGTAAGTCTCAAACATTAAGAAAATCTTTCCCAGAATGTCCGGCTGTCTCAGAAGATCATTGAGAATAGTGGAGTTACGGTCGACCCCTTGAAGATGATAGACATGCGGCCCCGGAGTCAGAGTGCAGGCTGCGCTAAGGCCCACAGAGGTCAGAGTTGAGGTTGTGAGAGGTGGATACCTTCGTGAAAGTGCGTGGCTGTTAGTTGGAACATTCTGTTGACACTAAGGGGAACTGCGTTTGTCTTAAGCTCCTTTGGGAGCCAATGCCCAGGCTCCATTGTGTCTCTGGGAAACAGAGTAGAAACATACAGAGTTCAAAAAAGACCAAAAAAGACCAGAATAGCCTCAGATATGCACCGTCCACCCTCCACCGTCCACCGTCCACCCTCTTCTCTGCAGTTTTTCCTTCTTGCCGTTCCTGCCATGGGTGCTCAAGACTCTAGTTCTACTCTTTTATGCTTAGGGCGACGTGAAGAGACTCCATAAAGCACAAGGACAATGCTGTTCACCTCAGTTCTTATCTGGTGCCCCTCCTCATCGAAAGAGCTGTGGTGGACAGAGATGCGTGATGGATGAGTGGGGTCTCACTTAACGGAGTCAAGCCTGAGGGAAGGGGGACCTGCTGGGCTCTGGAGTGACTGGGTACCTATGTGTTCTGTGCATGATGGGAGGTTCACGGGCTCATACCCGTGGGGCTGATGAGCCAGAGTAAGATAGAGCGGACAGAAGGCACACGGATGCAAGCAGCGGCCTGTCTCTGTAGTCTCCCTTTAAGAATACCTTTGAATTCTGTAATGAATATCCATGTTGTCTCCCCATTTTGTCCCCCTAACCCTCCCTTCTGCCTGTTTCCTTCCATGATTCCTTTCCAATTTCATGACCGATTCCAATCCCCAAATATATATATAATCTAAAACCTAAGATTTTCATATACTTAAAAAATACACATGCTCTGCTTGACTTTCAGGTCAAGAAGACTTCACTTAAGATGATAGCTCCCAATTCCGTATACTTGCTACAAATATCATGATTTAATTTTCTCTGTGGCTGCATGTGTGCTAAGCATGGCGGGGGTGGGGTATGAACTGTGGTAAATAAGTCGTGAGACATCTTGGAATTACCGCTGACTGCTTAATGTGCATAGGGGCTCAGTCTCTTTTGGACTCAGTGTCTGTGCTGTACACACAGGTGGACAGGGACCTAATGACAATCTGTTTATGTTGCTGGTAGAGTATGGCACACTGTGAATGCTTCAAGTAACTCTGATGAGAGAGAATTGGACAGTTTAGGAAAATTGTGGGGTGGTGGCTTTATTTGTTGTTGTTGTTTTGTTTTTCTTTCTTTTTTTCTCTCTTTCTACATGTTGCTAGGAGATGTTAATTGTAGGCTGGGAAATTGTTCACATTTGCATTAACTCCAGATACATTAGCAGTTGGACCTGGGAAATTGTGCCAATGCTTGAATGACCTCTTTTGGATGAACTGTTATGTGAATTAGTCAATTGTGTGACCAAGAATAAAAGAATCCGAGGAGGTTTCTGTAAATGTTTTTATCTTTTCCTAGCGGTGGGGTGTTCATGGGGCTGGTGAGTGCTGGCACCCACAGCCTGACCTCATAACCCATCACCCTCCCTTCTGATCTATGTCTTCTCCCTGACAACTAGAGGCTGAGGGATTGTGGCGCTGGAGGAGTGGCTAAGGGGTTAAGTGCATTTGTTGCCCTAAGACCTGGTTTGATTTCCAGAAGCTTTGTCAGGTGACTTATACCTGCCTGTAACTCCAATTCCAGGGGATCCAATACCCTCCTCTGACCTCTCTAGGCACCAGGCATGCATGAAGTACATATATGCAGACAAATACTCATGAACACACAAAAAAATAGGAAAAAAGAAAAATCAGAGTGATATCATTTTAAAATATTTTATTTAATATCCATACAAGCAAATGATATATTTTGGTCAAATCTTCGCTCAAATACTTCTTCCCCTTACTCCCACTCCCACAACAGTTCCCCCTTCCACCTTCTCTCTCTCTCTCTCTCTCTCTCTCTCTCTGTTCCTGTCTGCTGTCTCTCTCTCTCTCTCTCTCTTTCTCTCTCTCTCTCTCTCTCTCTCTCACACACACATACACACACACACACATACACACACACACACACACACACACACACACACACACACTTTTAATACCTGCTGAGAACACTCAGTGCTACTTGAATGTGCATGAGTGTGGAACCCTTTATTGGAGCATCAGTAGTCATTTAGGGGCTGTATTCCTTAAGAAAACTCGTTCTCCATCTCCAAGAAGCCGTCATTGCCTATTCTGAGAGGACTTCATGAGCCCCTCCATTCAGCTGCTACTTTGGCTGTCTTGATCCTGTGAGGGTCTTGTGAATCCTGACACAATCACTGCAGATTTGTAGGGAGAGACCTAGGTGTCTCAATAGCACTAAGTATGTTCATGGGTGTCAAGAATAGGAGGAGGAGAGCTACCTTTCCTCTAGTACAGGATATATTTGTTCTTTTTCTTTTGTGTGGCTGTCTAGCAGCCATGGACGAACTAGGTCTACCTGAAAGGGAGGGCTGGAAATGAAAAAGAATGGTTGAATAATGAAGCCAAGACAAAGTTTCTGATCAAGGCTGGAAATTTTTATATTCCCTACTGTGTTATATAGGGAACGCTCACAGACCCTATCCTTTGTTTCAACAAGCTCAGAAGGCAGTCAACTCCTGGAGGTTCCTGTAGGAAATTGCAAATGCATCGAGGCCAGATGGCTCCAGCCAGGTTGTGAAACCATCCTGGGTTTGTTAATCCTACTCAAGGCTGGGGAAGGGCACACTTTTGTAAGATTATATTGAAATGGAATTCTTCAGAGAATACGGAAGGATGTTACTGTAGTGGCCAACACAGACAGCAGTGTTTTCTCTACTTAGAAAATTCAAGACTGTTTTGATCCCTGATAGTTATGCTTTCAAAGTAGAAGAATTCCATTCACCTAGAAAGTTTGTTGATGGAAGAAAGGAGCTTCCAGATCTTTGGAAGAAAGTAAGAACAGTTTGAACCAGTAGAAGGCAGGGCATGACTGGAAACCCAGTTGTCTGAAACAGCCAATGAGAAAAAGGAGAGCTTTCCTTTGTGACTTTGCAGGTTACTGGAGATATCTGTACGTGGACAGGATCTCCAATTTCCCAATCAGCTTGGGAAATGATTATATACAGATCTCAACTCTTTAAGCCTCTATAATAAGCTACTGACATATTGGAGCACCTGTTGACATCCCAGCGTCTTCCCACATCCATCCCTCAGTGGAGACCTGGACAGCTCAGTCTTTAATTCACCAATTTCTAAAAGTAGGAAAAGGGAGATTTCATAGAGCCCTGCTCCATTGGTTTCACACTTGACATTTTACCTAAATTTGTTTACGACTGACAAATTGGAAGAGAACTGTGCCTTAGCCTTGCCTGCTCTCTAAGCAGGACAGTGTGTCAAGGCAACACAGACCTAAGTAAATCCCACCATTGCTCTGGAGGGCCGAGCGTTAAAGAATAGTCTTAATCACACACACACACACACACACACACACACACACACACCTGTAAATATGAAAAAATATGTAAGAAAGATTGTGAAAAACCCTTTGCCAACATCCCGTGGACTGAAAGCAGAGTGCAAACTTATAAACTCATGTTCAGCTCAGCAGCAAGGGCACATCTTTCTGAACTATGGTACCCTAGTACACTATGGGACCTTAGTATCCCAGAAATAGCTCTTTACCCGCCCTCCTGGTCTGCCCTCCTCCCATTCCCTCCTTTCCAGTTCTCCTCCCCAACCCTCTTTAGTCCTCTTTTGGTTTTCCATGCCTGTTCCTTCCTACAAGCTTGGCCCAGGGAGTGGCACTGATGGGAGGTGTGGCCCTGCTGGAGTAGGTGTGTCACTGTGGGTGTGGGCTTTAAGACCCTCACCCTAGCTGCCTGGCAGCCAGTCTTCTGCTAGCAGCCTTCAGATGAAGATGTAGAACTCTCAGCTCCTCCTGCACCATGCCTGCCTGGATGCTGTCGTGTTCCCTGCCTTGATGATAATGGACTGAACCTCTGAACCTGTAAGCCAGGCCCAATTAAAGTTGTCCTTATAAGAGTTGCCTTGGTCATGGTGTCTGTTCACAGCAGTGAAACCCTAATTGAGACAAAGTCACTAACCCAAGACAAGGGATCTGCTTTCCTTGTCTTGTCTCTTCTGTTCACATTTTTCCATTTCTTTGCTGCAGTATCCAAATTTAATCACCCTTTAACGTTCCTCATGCATGTTAAGAAATTTTGCTGGCTTTTCTCATATTAGTCTGTCCTTTTGTCATAGTTCACAGAGCCTGCCTCAAGGAGAAAATGCAAGATGTAGAGAATACATTTTTCTTTTTGTTTACGTGTATTTATGTGTTTGTTTGAGTGTGTGTGTGTGTGTGTGTGTGTGTGTGTGTGTGTGCGTTGTGTGTGCAAGCTCCCTCATGAAGAGCAGAGGATGATTTTTGGATAGCTCCATCACTTTCTACCCTATATAGTAAGTAATGAGACAGGGCCTCCCACTGAATCCCTTCAATGAAGCTAGCCTGGTTAACCAGAGTTCCCCAGGGAGCCCCTGTTTCTGTAATCCTAGTGTTGGGACTACAGACAAACCATTCTGCCTGCCTGAGAAGCATGCATCACTAGATCTCATTTCTAGTTCCCAAGGCATTTTCCTGAGCCATCTCCTAGGCTTTGCACCCACCTTTTTCTTCTACATTGTCTTCTAGGAATGTAGTTGGTGACAATCGTTAGGCTAAGAGTTGAGAATTGAAAACTGGAGCAGGGTGCGCTTTGTGTGTGAGCTGTCCTATAGCCAATGTCAGGGAAACTTCTTTGCACTTTGTACTTAAGAATCATTTCTGGATCTGGCAGTGATGGCGCATGCTTTTAATCCCAGCACTCGGGAGGCAGAGGCAGAGGCAGGTGGATTTCTGAGTTTGAGGCCAGCCTGGTCTACAGAGTGAGTTCCAGGACAGCCAGGGCTACACAGAGAAATCCTGACTCGTAAAACCAAAAAAAAAAAAAAAAAAAAAAAAAAAAAAGAATCATTTCTGGCTGCTTCACAGAGAAGCAGTCTCCGTGGCCTTTCTAGAAGTATTGCTGCCCCCCCCCCATCCACTGCATGGCTGAGATAAGTTTTAAATCCACACCTCTTTAATATTAATGGAATATTCATTAACACTTGAACACTCATTGTGTCCCCAGCTGTGCCTCAGACCCCTAAGTCTGATGAGAATCTGGAGAGATAAGTGACATAAAACATCCATTCGCAGCCTGTCAGGGGCCATCTCCCATCCTTTCTATTATGCTACCTGCTGAGTGACCACAGAAACAACATGGCTTTCTTTTTTAATTATACCCAATTAATTGCAGCAGGGCCTAATCTGGTCGAAAAGAAAAGGCTCAAGATGCTATCAGGTTAGTGAAAGAATATAGCTTTCCCTAATTCTTTTTTTCTTGGCACCGTCTGTGGATAAGTATGTTAAAGGTTCAATTGGCTTAATTATGCCAAACCAAATCTATAAGGAATATGGTAAATGCAATCAAATTTAATCAGTTGATGTAGAGTGGATTCAATACAGTTTTCTCCAAATCAAATAAGCTTAAAAATATGCCCCTGGTACACTTGAGGCATAAATAAGTTTGTCTGTAATGTGTGCAGTTGCAGTCTTGGTGTCAAATATGTGTGCCAGTGTGTCGTGTGACCACCTGGCTTAGGAAAGCCACTCAAATCAGAACTACCTGTCAAATGATGATGTACACTTGGCACTTAAGGGGACATTTAAAAAAAAAAAAAAGCCCGTTCCTTGCTTTGTGGAACTTATTAACTTATATATACAGCAAGCAATGTAAAAATATTTCTAAACTAACAAATTGAGATCTCAACTCTGTATGTACTCATATGCTGATATTCAGAAAGGCTAAGTTTTTCTATTTAAGTTGAATTTTACATTGCTTGATATTATTTCTCGTCATACAAATCAGTGAGGCATTTATCTAAGGTGGAAAGTGCATAACTTGAAAGCGTCAGCCATCAATTCCTTGGTACCTAATCACAGGTTCAATGATCATTCAATAATTATCCTGGCAATTGGATTACATTAAGACAGACATCACAACAGTTGGCATATAATTGTTTTGAGCCAGAATAAATTGTTGATGATGACTGTGATGGCAATTATTTTTCTCCTTATTTTTATTGAGCTTTGAAAATACTTTTTAAAAGTAGATAGGAGTTGACACAATTAAAACACAAAGAGAATAGCAAGCTGGTACCTTTTGTACCTTCCGGCTCAATCACTCCATGGGCAGCCATCCCTAAAGCTTGGTTTGTTTCTCACCTAGCATATGGGAGCCAGTGATTCTGCAAAAGGCCCATGGACTCCTGGGATCTCTGGAAACATCTCTGCAGAGCACATGAAGTCAGAACTGCTCTCGTGACAATATTGAGATGTCAGTTCCCTTCTTGAGGTATTGACATTTGAACAAAGCAATGGCCCATGAATTTCTGGTGGCTGAGCCAAGTCAAGGAAAAGCTAACTGAGGGAGCAGGCATGGCATGCTACACGGCCATGGTAGTGGGGAGACATGCCAGGCTCACTTAGTAAGATCCTTGTTGGAGCAGAAAGTATAATTAATATTATTCAATTTTAACCTTTGGGTAGTTGTCTTTTATAATGTTCCATTTGAGGAAATATGATGTGTCTATGTATGTTGATACCAAGGCAGGTTGATTGTCTCCAGGAAAACACTCATTTTTTAACTGATTCACTTGCAAGTTGAATAAGATATTCCCTCCATTACATATTACTTTGTGTTAGAAGGGTCAACTGGAAAATTATAACCAGTTTGACTTGAGTGTCCATAAACAGTTTGAATCAAAGCAAGAAGAAGGAAGAAGAAGAAGAAGAAGAAGAAGAAGAAGAAGAAGAAGAAGAAGA